>JAOTAV010064520.1:0-14309 GCA_026546445.1 Cyclargus thomasi | reverse complement strand
CGGTTCGGGAACTAACCCGGCGAGAAGAACCGGCGTAAGAAACTCGCACGGGTCCACCTTTTACTAAAAAGATGGAATATAATACATTTTTTTATAATAATATATAAGTAACAAGCAGCATACTCTTTTTACATCATACACAATAGTTTGTAGACTAAAATGTTGTGCTGAAAAAATACAGGATACATTTATCGTTTAGCTCCTAAACTATAAAAGTCGCGAAAGCCTTTAGAAATGAGAGCAATTACGTACGCTGAGTACATTTATTAAGTTTATGATCGCCATTAACTATATAATTTCGTATGTAATGCCATAATAATATGTTAAAATGATAATAAGTATGAATTATAATAAGATTATGACAGCAAGTGCAAAGAATTTAATAACAAAAATCTGCTCTAGAAATTTTGCCGCCTTATCAAAACTATTTATAACAAATGTAGTTGAAAATATAACATTGTGATTCATGAGTACAGTGAGTTACAACTCATCTATCGTGTAAAAGTTGCTAGACAAACCTATACATTTTCTATTATAATATTAATTTAAAATATAAATTGAAAAACTTTTAATCCGTCATCGGGATTCAAACCCGCAACCCTCGACGTGAGCTACCAAGGTGCTCAATCAGTGCGCCACCGAGGACGTGAAAATATAGTTTACAGATAGGGTTATTGGCTAACTTATACTGTGGTATAATATAATATAATATAATATATGTAGAATAATACTAGTCAATTATAAAGAGATCACCAACTATTCCTGAAGTCTAATGCTTCTTCAGAACAGTTAAAGCATGTGCATTATTTACCAATAACGTGTGTCGTGTCGGTGCTGACGCTGCAGGCATTGTGACCTGACCCGGTTACCCCAAACCTGACCAGCCGCGACAGCGCTGACCAAACATTTCTTGTGCTGTTATTGTAATATTATATTTACCAATACCACAATACTAGCTTCAGCCTGCTGTTTCGTTCGCGTATATATTCCTTTGAACAAAATTATGTTTTTCTAAGACTAAGGGCATGTTTCACCGTTTACAGATTATATTTATTTGACAGATACAACATTATTTAACAGATTTTGTATGGAGAATCTGTCAAAGAAGTTGTAGATAGCCTGACAGAAACTATAGAACTATAGGAATCTATAGATTTATCGTTTGACATCACGTCAGTCTGGCCCTGTGTTAAGGACCTTAAGGGGTTACTGGTGCCAGACAACGAGACCGGACCAATGTGGCTCCAACACTGCACAACACTGCATCTCCATGGAGCTGATGTTTACAAAACATCAAATCTACTTTGTCTTTAACGTCAGTTCTATGGAAAATGCAGCGCCGTGTCGCGTCCTAACTGCATAGTGTCGCGTAATGCTGCCAACCATCAATAATCCCCTCTACTTTTTATAATTCTTAAAGATTTATTTAACAGGGAAGTATTACATTCAATAGCAAATAATATTGCGTTTATTATAATAATAAAATCATTGACATTGACTTCGTCACCTATCTGCGAGTTTCATGCCCACATTTTTATAAAATTGACCATGAAACGAGTAGCCGTATCACCTGATAGTGAGCGATTGCTGCTCGAGGGAACTTGTGACACAGAGCCACACGTGTACAATACTAACCCATGTTGCTGGTCCCTTTCCTAACTCCATTTTGGATTTACATCATTTGGCATCATTTTACGACGATTTTCCGTGACGCCGTATAAATCTTCCCATGGCTTTCCATAGACATATTATAATATAATATGACTATTTGATGCCCGCAACTTCGTTGCGCGAAAATTTGTATAACACGGAAACCGTACATTTTACCGGGATAAAAGTATCCTATTTTATGTGTGTATTAAATGTGTGTATAGTATAAAAATATTAAATATATTTCCGTTGTATGGTACATGTAACTCAGGTACTTAGCCCAGGGCCAGACTGACGTGGTGTGAAGCGTCCATGGATATTATTATTACTATTTTTAAAGCATATTGTATTTTTTTTATGTATATGACTTGTTTATGTTTGTGCGATTGAATTTAGTTTTTTAAGCGTGTTTCATGTATAAGTGTTCAAGTTGATGTTGAAGTGTGGAAGAACTACTGAATTTACTATTTTACTTTGTTCCGGGGGACCTTTTTTCGTGATAAAAAGTATCCTATGCCCTTTCCCAGGACTCAAAGTCTCTCTACGCCTAATTTTATCAAAATTTGTTTCAGTGGCTTAGGCGTGAAAGAGTAAAATACAGAGTAACTTTTGCATTGATGTTTTGAGTAATATGGATTACGTTACACATTACACAGTCATAAGAATGCCATATCTCAAGTCCTACAACAATCTGCTACTCAAGTCCTGCAGCAGCTTATTCTGTTATTTCCAGTAACAGATCTATTCTCTAGGAAGGTCTGAGTGACAATGGCGCTCGTCGTAGGTCCGCTAGAGGTTGTCTAGTGATAAGGGCAAGGTTACTGATAAAGTTCCCTTGAGCGTGCTTCCGCGATCACCAGCTAAGTGATGTCGATATTTGCATAAAAATGTTTTATTGTTGTGACACAAAGTATTATACTGTTTCATCATTGTAGTATTTGTTTGGTATGTTTCTATTTCTAATTTTAAAAAAGTGAAGTTTTTGAAGTTAATGTTTAAAAAAATCATTTATAGAAAATTAGTATTCAAATGTAGAGCTTATTGCTACATAGTTCAAGCGCATAGAGTTAGAAATAAACGAAACAAACAATTCCTTTTCAGACAGATAATAACATTTTTAACAAAATGCGCACTTCTCATTTCTTAATTTGTAGCTCAAAAATCGAATAGATCTGCACTCCTTAGAAATGTAAACAAGACGTTTAATTACTTTTTAAAGTACAATAATAATGTTGCAACGTATAATTATCAATTAATTAATAATCATAACTTTATTCGAGTCTCTTATAGTAAGAAAATTTTCTTGATAAACATATCGTAAATGAAAACATCGTTACACCGCTAGGGCGGGCGTAGGGCGGGTGTAGGGCGGGCTCGGTGTGCCGCGTACTTTAATTGTATTATGATCTAATTTTTAATCATAAACTAACGATTAAAACTAAGGTCACTACTTACGAACTCCGAGACCTTGGGTGCGGAGGTCACTATCACTCAAAACTCACCTCATCCAAATAGCAATCCAAAATCACAATCACTCAGTTTGTTCACTCGTCACTGGAGTGCGCGGTGCGCGTGTCACTGAGTGCGTGCGGCGCGCTCGCCGGCCGTCGAGTCACTGAACTAGCGCCCCCGCCGCGCCGCCGCCGCGCCGCCAACAACTTATCAAACCCTGAATTTAGGAATCGGGTCAGGCTACTGTCCCCCGTTAGGACTCTCTTCCGACTCCCGAAACTGAGGCTCAACTTGCATAAGTTTAGTTTTACAACCAAAAAATATGCAAATTTTTGAAAGTTGGAAATTTGGAAACGTACTTGTAATGGGTTTTCTTAATCGATAAAAAATTGCGATGCTAATAAGCGCAATAAATTTGATTTATTTGGGCCCATTCGATGTTATTTGGGCGTAATTTTTTTGTTGTGGGAAACCATGTACAATTTTTGAGTCCTTTTATTTTTAACCGACTTTCAAATACGAGGAGGTTATACGTTCGGCTGTGAATATTATGTTTATGTATGTTTAACGATTACTCGTTTGTTAACCCAGTAGTGGTTACGGTATAATCTTAGTACAGAAGGAAATTTCGGAAAATTCTGCAAAGTAACTTGGATTTATTTAAAATTCTTATTATAAAATTTTAATATGATGTATTATAACTTTATAAAACTTCAAACTGTTACGGGTAATTTCGAGTAAATTTTATGTGTCCTTTCATAAAACCTTCTGACCTTCACTAAAAAACCGCGTAGGTTTTTTTAAAAAAATTAAAATAATTTTTAATTATTTACTTTATAATCAAAATTACACAAAAAAAGTCAAAGTACACTGCTGTTATTTCACAGGAGTGGCCTTTCGGACTTGCCCAATTCTTTGTTAATACAAATCTTCGTTCTTGGTGGAAATGTATGTTCAACATTAATGAATTTTCTTGCACTTTTTCCACTGTATTTAATTTGATTTTTAATATTGAGAAAATTAAAGTAAACAGTTGAAATAGTGCAAGAACAAGTGTCTTACATTCCCTTATATTGTTTGTGCTGCGCGTATAATAAATTTAAATTAGAACATTTTCCGGAGGCCTTACCGAGTATATTATAATAAGAAGAAAATATTTACATAAATACTTAACTGGCTGCACGTTTATAATACGTTCAATTATTGAAGACATTAGTGGGTAGGTTAACTAACATTTTAAAAACTCCCGGTTTTTTTAATGATATTCAGGGGGCAAGCGAGCAGACGGGTTACCTGATGGAAAGCAACTGTCGTCCATTGACACTCGCGACATCTGAAGAGTCGCAAGTGCGTTGCCGGCCTTTATGAGGGAATAGAGATTAAGGAAGTTGGGCCGCCGGTAAACTCGCTCACTGAACGAAACACAGCACAACCGAACCGAACAGAACACAAACTCGACCGGAGTTATCACCCCGGTCGAGCCGGCCCATTCGTTTCAAAGCATGGATCTCCCACGGCAATGAGAGTCGAGATCGGAAAATGTCTCATTGGTACACGCCTCCACCGGGGTTCGAACCTGCTTATGCCTCTCAAGTGCGAACCAAAGGTCTTACCCACTAGATCACGGACGCTCAAAGATGTGCTAGCTTAATAATAAAACAGGTAAGTTGCAAGATTTATCAAAATTTTATGGGAAAAAATTGTATAAACACGAAGGTTTCAAAATGTTATCCGCTTCTTTCACTTATGTCTTTAATTAAAGACAAAAGCAGCTTAGTTTAAAAAATCTGCCTAGTTTTAGCGTATATGGACGGAAGGACCGGAAAAGTGATTTGAAATCAAAATAATGTAAGTTCGATGCTAGATACACCAGCTAGATATTGAAGTAGGGAAGATACAAGATTTGTATTTTTTTTTTAATTAGTATCTTCTCGAAGGTTGTTAAATGTTAACTATCCGCTGCTTCCATCTATATCTTCGAGTATTATAAAATAATAAAAAAATCCATGACTATTTAAAGATTCATACTTTATTCCAGCAAACCTTCATTAAAATCCAACAATAGTATTTTTTTACCGAATGTTGTCTTTTGTGAATAATATTTCAATAGGAAGTTATATAAATATTTTATTTTTTAAGTAGGTATTTTTTTAATAAAATGTGACGTAAAGTAAATCCATTTTCTATTAGAAGAGTTTTATATTAAAGTAAAATAGAACGCATTATATGTTATATGTTATTTTATTAAGCTTAAGTGGAAAAATACCGTCTCTTTGTTACAGAATATCACTAGCCTAGAGACTACCAACAATAAAAAATGTTCTGGAGCGCTACTCTCAAACCACAGGACGGCAGCATTCGGTCGAGAGCGATGAAGGTACCGTCTGAGAATATACCTTCTGACTACGAGTACGATTAAAGCACTCAGAAACATATACTCGTATTCGGTGTCAGAATTCTATTTATAATTGAGCATTAAATAAAGTTTAACAGTTAATGTATGGGGCTAGTGTCAGAATTCTTATTTAGTTACAGTTTATTTTATTAATTGAGTAAATAAAGAGCCTTTTCATGCGTGCCGCAGCATGGCTCTCCCACGCCGTTGAGCGTCCGTACTTAAGATCAGATGTCTCATTGATATTTGGTACACGTCTCCACCCAGGTTCGAACCTTGCACAAGACACCCTCTTGAGTGCGAACCAAAGGATTACCCACTAGGCCACGGACACTTTGAATGAGCATTAGGAAAGCCTTTACTCGGAATCGTGTTTATCTGCGGCATATCTTAGATCCTTGTGCTACACACAACACAGTTCACACTTATTTTACCTCCGACAACACCCTTATTCCAACGGCTTAAAGATCAAGGTTACAGCGACTCAGATCTAATTGACCCAGCGTGCGCATACACGTGACTGATCACCTCGCTTTGTTAAATCTAATCATTTCTTTCTAATGCATAGAGTACAGTAAGGTACTCATTAGAAGTACTTTTGGAGTATAATTTTTGAGCGTTGTTTTCGAGGCCGAGTGGAGCCGAGCTGAGCCGATGTTAGCCGACTGCGGCCGAGGCCGAGGAGCCGAGTTTAGCCGAGCCCGGCCGAGGGCTGGCGGCCGCGAGCGAGGCCGCGGGAAGCGCGTCAGCCAAGGTGAGCTCTTTCCCGCCGAGCGTCATTACTGTGTTGCCACTCTTAATTATACTACGTTCAGATACAAATTAATCCAGACATAAACTTCACAAGTTTTGGAGTCTTTTTTAACCAACTTCTAAAAAAGAGCTTATATTATACTAGCTTTTGCCCGCGTGGAATTAAAAAAAATGGTAAAGATACAATTTATTCAAGAGCGTATTGTTTTTCCAAGACCAAAAGTAGCCTTTATTACTCTCCATACTTTCAGCTAACTTTATGCCAAAAGACAAGATTGGTAGCTTCGTTAGGGTGTGAAGGTAAGACAAATACACACAACAAATAAACACACGCAACCATTTATAATATCACTAGTAGGTATTTAAATAGGATCTGCGCACACTGGCGCGGCTTGACCGCGTCAACGGTTCGGGTTCGGTTCTGGAACTGAATTTTTATACAGATTGTAATAAAAGTAAGTTATGATACTGGTATATTTTGTCTATGTCTCTACCTCTCTATCTGGTCTTTATGCTAAGACCACTGATTCCGATAAAATTTAAAAGTAGCTATTTTCCAGAAAAAGTAATAATTACATTTCTTATCAATCTATTGCGTTAACAACTATGCAGTCATCTTATGCCAGTACGATTTTAAAAAACCGGCCAAGTGCGAGTTGGACTCGCATGTTTGTTGTATAATAGCCCCTCTTAAATATATTCAACTTTTTTTAGTATTTGTTGTTAAAGCGGCAATAGAAATACATAATCTGAAAAAAAATCAACTATGTAACCATTACCGTTCTTGAGATACAGCCTGGAAACAGACAGACGGACATCGAAGTCTTAGTAATAGGGTCCCGTTTTACCTTTTGGGTACGGAACCCTAAAATGACGACAGAAAAAGAAAATCGGCGACAATTTGTGTATCAGGGAAAAAAATTTAGTAGATTTCTAGCTTGTGGTGTGGTGCTTGTTCTGGCGGGAAGGTCACGTGACCTGGTACATACTCAAATTGGTCATACGTGTTACGAAAGTTTAGTGCACTTCGACCTCGGCTGAGGTCGGCGTGAGGCCGCGCGGAGGTCACACCCCGCGGAGGTCGACCCGCGAGGTCACACCCGGTAAGGACACTTCCGCATCACAAATGTCATTGCCTCGTCCGAAAACCCGTGTTTTCTCACCGCAATATGGTAATGCCAATTAAATTTTATTCGTCGAAATTAAATTATTACAATTAATTCCAATGATTCTAGATTCTAGACCGTGACAGTCCGAAACCCAATACGTCCTTTAAAATCTAAACGGACGTCGTTGGATCTGTGGTAGTTTGATCTAACACATCCAACATATATCCTAACCTACCCTCGACTAGACCTATTTAGCCTATCTCCTTAAATGTGTAAAAAGCCGGCAACGCACTTGTGGCTTTCCATCGAGTGAACTGTTAGTTGGTTTTCCCCCAAATTTCAGAAAATTTTCCTCCAAATGTAAATAAGAAAAGTTGATTCATAGCCAGATTGTGGACCTGAGTAATTACGACAAACCTAGCCGACAGATCACTTTCAGGGCTAACATTGAACTGATATGTTCCGACCAAATGGTGACCAAATAGCTATAAATTAAAACAAAAATCGATGGTACGTATAGTGCTAGATAGATATATATGAGTGTATGTGAGAAAAAAATAAATAATTTTAAAACAAAAAGTGACATTCATGACAGGAACGCTAAGAATAAGCACAAATTAGATATACCGAAATCAAGGCTTGGTAAACTAAGAAAATCTTTCAAAAGTCAATACGCCTTTGTAATAAAATCCCAGTGAACGTCCAAAATCTTTCTTCAATTAATAAATTTAAAAAAGTTTGTGTTCAAAGGCCAAATAAAATAACAGATTTTTAAAATGATTACACACCCTGGGACAAACATGCCGACAGACAAAAGGCTGCTTCTATGTAAATTTAAATAATATTGCAAGATTGTTTATACAAATTCTAATTATTTATTTCAGACTATCGTCGATATTTACTGTTAGTAACAATGGGTCCTTACTCCAATTTTAGTAAAATAAAGGTTAAATTCCAAAGCATAAAAAAAAAAATTAAACATATGTTGTTCCAACAGCCGGGAGTCCCACCTTCCACGCCACACATTCAGGAGTCTGTTCGGACTGTCCCGAACACGCAACCAGAGCGAGGCACATCGCTTACGTTTATGGATGTAATTTTTAAGTAAAAAAATCGTGACACTTTTTTTGAAAAGAAAAATTTTCCCATCTTTTTGGTAAAAGGTGCGAGTTTCTTACGCCGGTTCTTCTCTCACGGCTAGTCCCGAACCGGTGTTAGGCAACATGTAGGCTAGGGATTGCAGTCCGGTGGTTCCAGGTGTGGTGGTCGCGGTCCGGTGGCTGATGGGTCTGGTAACGCTGTAGTTTGTTGGTTATTGGGTTTACTATATGGAATCATACACATTGTATTTAATTCTCAAGAGTCTGAATCTTAAATTACATCACGGTTAATGTATTAGCGAGTTTCTTAAGCCGGTTCTTTTAGCCGGGTTAGTTCCCGAACCGGTGGTAGACACCGTAGTCTCGACGTTCAGAAAGTGTACTTAAAATACTTATTTTGAATAAAAGGTTTTGATTTTGATTTGATTTGTATTATGCTTTATATAACATCTTAAAATAACCTGAAAATGTTACAAAGTGCCTTTGCGGTGCTACCAGTCACTTTTGAAAAAAAATTATTTAGTGTGTATGATATGCTTTTATTGTAGTGAAACTAGTGACTGATAATTAGTGGCGTTGTTGGACTTGTGTGTTGTGGGATTGTGGTTATCGTCCACGGAGCTGCGGGACCTCGCGGTGCGGGGTTGCAATACCTAATGTAGATATTCTGGACACATTTGATTCAAATTTACACAGAAATAAATGATTTGACTTTTGATTTTTTTATATTCGTATCAGTCATAGGCTGTGTTTAGCATTATAGCTGGATGACATAACGTGTGCCAATGGTCAGAAAGGCTTTCCGTAACCCCACACCGACCGCAGACCACATCTCTCTGGTACCGAGTCCTCAGCAGAACTTTACATAACTCATTTCCAACTATCATAATGGGCTTAGAATTTAGTCCCAACTGATTTGCTAGTACGACCTGTTTTTTTCGAGATTTCAGGAAAATACAGAAAATGTGAAAATTATATAGATAACTACATAATTCTATTAAAAAAAATGTGTAAAACGAGGATAATTTATAAAGTTTCTCGCGGACGTAGTCGCGGACAATTACTAGTATTATATAAACTTTTTCATATTTTCAAGCAACTAGAACGATATTATTATCGTTAAGTTAATCGTCTAGTAATTGTCCGCGACTACGTTCGCGAGAAACTTAATGAATTATCCTGTTTTTATAATTTTTTTGATTAACTGCTCGACTCCTATTGGTCGTAGCGTGATGGTATATAGCCAAGAAGATGCAACACAAAAATATTTATTCAATTTTCCTGAGATTGGCGCCTTTAAACAAACAAACAACCAAACATACTAACAAACAAACTCTTTAGTTTTATATTATTAGTATAGAAGTATATAATATAGTATAATAAACTCAAATTTAACTTATTTATAAGTTAGGTCTACGGCATTAAGGACAATAAAATTTTGCGCTCTGATGTAGAGCTTGCCACGCTCTATCGGTTAAATTTTAAACTGTAAACAGACAACATTAATATACAACTGCAGGTCGACTTATGTTCGAAATTCGACCTTAAATATTAAAAATTATATTTTTTAAAGGATCAATTTTAAACAATCAAAAAATCATCATCATCAATTTTAAAAAATCAATTTTAACAAACAAAAAAAAATTTAAACAATCAAAAGACCATTATATAATATTTATCACAGACTTCAATTTGGCTTAAAGATCTCGTTACCAGGTCTACTAAACTATTAAAAAAAATCACAGACTTCAACCATAAAAAAAATATTTCGTATCATTATTGTTTCATGTCAAAATATCGTAGTGTGTGTGTTGTAGTGTGCGAAGCGTTTTATCTAAATATTACACATGGGCGTAAAACTTTATACCTCTTTTAACGAAAGACGTGTAGATGTAAAAGCATGAAATTCTCCCAGTTATAATTGATATAGAGGAGGAGCGTAGAATGCCAATATTATTATGAAATATGTTTTAATATTGCACATTTTTAATAAATAAAACAATAAAACACGCTCACTACAATATTTTGACATGACATTTTAATCATACACGAAATACTCTTTTGTTTAAGGTTTAAGTCTGTGATTTTTTTTAATAGAATTTATTGGCCTGGTAACGAGACTTTTATGCCAAATTAAAAACTGTGATTGAATTGGGAATTAGAGATAATAGTTTTTTTATAAGTCATCAGTAAAACTTAATATTTTTAATATTTATGGTCGAATTTCGACCACAGGGCGACCTCTAGTTTCCTAAAAATATGCAAAATTTAAGCACATTTTAAAAGAATATTGGTATTCCACGCTCCTCTTCCATGTCAACTATAACTGGTAAAAAATTCATGCTGTTACATCTATGCGTCTTTCTTAAAAAAGGGTACAAAGTTTTCCGCTCGCGTATTAATATATAGATGCTAACGGTGAGTGTGCGTTTAATTACTCAAATGGTCAGTCAACACATTTTTGATATTAATATTATTATAAATTTTTGTATAATCATAACATCATCATCATGATCAGAATTATTAAGTAATAAAAAGTTTATTCATAGGTAGACCAGGTAGGAGACTGTAATACGTGTAGACAAAATTTTTTCGATGGCATATCTTAGTCGGCCAAGTGCGAGTTGGACTCGCGAATGAAGAGTTCCGTACCATACTAGAGCAAACATAGGTAAAAATGGTGTTTTTTGTATAAGAGCCCACCTTTATTATCAATTTTATTACTGTTTACTTAAATTTAAATACAATTTAGTACTTTGTGTAAATTTCATGTGCTATTATTGATATCGAGCAGAAGATAGAAAAAAATCACGTTTGTTGTATGAGAGCCCCTTTGAAAATATTATGAAATGTTTTCGTTTATATTTTTTTAGTACATTTTGGAAACCGGACCTAGGTTATTAATATTTCAAGCTAAATAATAACTCAAACATGTTAAATGTTACTGTGTGTGTTATGTGTGCGTGAATTTGTAATGTAATCTGTATGAGTCTATTGTAACTTGAAATAAATTATTATTATTATTATTAAATATTTCCGTATTAGGAAATTATTTAATTGATACATTTGTATGAGGATTTCGTTGGCAGGACAGCACTTAAGTTGTTGTTATAGCGGCAACACAAATACATAATCTGTAAAAATTTCAGCTCGATAGCTTTATATACAGACATGGCTCACTTACGTGGCTCAGTTGATAAAAGCGGTGGTAGCTTAAGCCTTAAGGGGTCTTGGATGTGTATTTTGAATATGTGTATCATATAATAAAAATCTTAAATATGTGTATAGTATAAAAGTATTACATGTATTTCCGTTGTCTGGTACCCGTAACCACGGGGCCAGACTGCCGTGGTGTGAAGCGTCCATAGATATCTTGTTTGGGTACGGAACCTTAAAAACTACATCTTACTTCTGCTTAGGTCTAGACTTTCAATGCTATTGCATAACCTGAGATTTTTCTGGAATAGACCCGATGGCATTACAACAGTGTATTGTGCAACAGCTCGGGACAGATGGCGTGGCAGGGGGGAGCGGGGGAGGGGGAGTGAAAGTCTCGCGGTATGTAAATATAACTAAATCGATCTTTCACAATCACTAGCTATCGGGGTTGGTGCTGACTCAAATATAGCGATAATTAACGTTCAAATATAGAACTTGTCGAGCGATTGCTACGGTCACCTGTGCAGCTACTCATTCGTAATAAATTTCGATTTAATAAACTTCGCAAATTGAACAGCCCCCCTGCAACAGACAAGTGACAAGCGAGTATCGTTGAAGATAATCGCTTGGGGTGTTTTTGTACGGGATTGCAATGAACGAAAAGTCACGTGGTCTAGTCGTGTTCGAATATGTCAATCCCGTACAAAACAAGCGAAGCGATTATCGTAAACGTTTGTGGCGGTACCCACATGAAGCGTAATAATCCTGCATCGCGCTATTGAAGTTCTCGAAACACGGCAGTATATATACGTACAGCTGAAATGTATCACGTGGGCCTGACCGAGTATAACACCTCTTTCGGTCGGAAGATTTTCCTTTGGCCACCACGTTCATATCCCACACGTTAATCGCTTGCCACTTGTCTAGGGGGCAGGAGTCTTACTTTGAAACCGTTTTGAGACTGAAATTATTGAACGAGATAGCCGCGTCCTCCTCTAAAGGTCATTTTATGTTTGCTAGAGCAGGACGCGGTATTTCGATTCATTCGTTTGAGTCTGAAAATTATTTTGGAGTAGGCCTCCTGTTTAGTCGAAATGCATTTGTCAGTTATAATAGCGAAGTTAATTTTTTTATGAAATTGAAGGCGAATTGAGTAGACGAGTCACTTAATAGAAATTGCCGTCGCCCATGGACAACTGTAAAATCGGAAGACTTACAAGTGCATTGCCATTCTTTTAAGAGGGAAAACCACAACTTTCTTGAAGCTCGTCTGCTGTGGTGTTCAAAGATCTACAATTAAGGTTTTATGTATTATTATGTATTTTTTGTGAATTTACTATATCATGTATATAATAAAAAAAATATGAAAACATTTATTAGTAATAAGAATTACTACTAAATAAGACGACCTCTTTGGCGCAGTGGTTAAGAGCGTTGGTATCACGTGTTTGAATCCCGCCTACGAAATAAAAAGATCAGGAATAGTACCACGGGGCCAGACTGACGTGGTATGAAATGTCCATAGATATTATTATTATGTTCGTGTAAAGCATTCCTTGCTCACGGGCAATTAAATCCCAGACCTTTGTAAGGCATGCATTATTATTATTATTATACTATCAAACACGTGATATATTTAAAATGATATTGTTTTACTTAATGTGTTAAACGCAAATTTTCTCTAAATTTTCCGCCATCGCGTCGATTGTATGCGTAATGCGAGTAGAAATAGACATTGTATGAACACTCATTGTTCATTTCCTTCCTATTGTTTACACTGCTGTGATCGCATCTTACTCTGTCATCAGATTAGGAATCCAAGCGAAAAAGTTACGAGGTTTTTTGTACTAGATACTATCGATTTTTTACTCCAAGTTTTTTCATTCACAAAATATCGTCATATTTTTTCCGGCTCAGTTCTTACCAAAAGTGTGGTGTGTCTGTCTGTCTATCTTCATGCCGAAAAGAAATTTAGGGAAGTCATTACATGATTTTCCCTCTAATATCGTAAAAATGAAAACTTTCGGCTTCCTTCGGTATAGGCGTTTTTACTCCTTAAAAAAAGAACGCGCCACGCAATAAAATATTATTTTTCGGGTACCATACCTAATCAATTTCTCTAATCTTGAGGTAAATTTCGGATCCTCGCGGCCCACAATCGCGACCAACTAAAATTTGACTAAAGTGCCACTTTGTGAAATAGATTAAAGTAGTCGAAACCTCTTCAGTCAATTTGACTTACCTGACCTGCACCACTTCAAAGCAGATGTGGTCTTGGCCGCTACACTAACTAATAGGTAAATGAAATGTCATAGCCCTAATGAAACCTTATGTACTGTCATGTTATTCATAGCTTAGTATTGAGAGTACTCATGACGGCTCTGAAGTAGCCGAATTGTTGAAGGAGCGCTTCACGAAACCACAATTTCAGAAAACGATGAAAACTGCTGCGCACCATAAAACGAACATAGCTTTCCTACGTTACGTTTCGACAGCAGAACTGACGACTACAATTAGCTCGGACCTATAAAAAGATAATCAAACTATTCTCACTACAACAATATCTAGCACTCATGCGCACGCGCACGCACACACATGCACGACCTAACATAACAGACAGCGAGAGTGCATTCACTCTGAGACGCGGGCGGGGAGGGGGGGAGGGGGGGGGGATCACTGCACCGCAGATTA
>JAOTAV010064499.1:0-14310 GCA_026546445.1 Cyclargus thomasi | reverse complement strand
ATGTAAACGCATTGTAATGTTATTAAAAAAAACTAGTGTATAACGTATGTTATACACTAGTTTTATAGTATTGATGTAATCATTTTCTTCCGAACGAATTAGTAAATGATTTTAATCTTTTATGCTTAAAATTCATTCTTAAGGGGGTGGCATAGTCGGTCATCGACAAAACCTTTTTAAAATAGAATAAAAGAGGGATCTAGATTAAATGGCGGGTCCATTTAATCCAGCTGGTATATATTTTTTTGTTTCAATTAGAAAAAAAAAAAATGCGTGATATATGCATTAACCAAGGGGTTTCGGCAAATGTCACGCAAAATTTTTCTCCAACGTAAGGTAAGATTAGATTAGTTTTGATTCGACCCCCTCCTCCCCTCAAAAATCTCAATTTATGGACGCCCCATTAGTAAAACATCAATAAAGATACATAGAAAATATTGGCAAAATCAATCGTCGACGTAAATAGTAGTCATTCATTTTTGTTGG
This sequence comes from Cyclargus thomasi, assembly GCA_026546445.1. NCBI lineage: Eukaryota > Metazoa > Arthropoda > Insecta > Lepidoptera > Lycaenidae > Cyclargus > Cyclargus thomasi. The sequence goes on along the minus strand of JAOTAV010064499.1, from coordinate 13,824 downwards.
TCATTAGAAGGGACTATTCATAAAGTACGTCACGATATTACTATAGGCCTTTTGTCCACCACACGCCGTCACCGTCAACGAGATTATTTTGGTCCTATAAAATGCCAATGACATGGAGTTTAAGTTTCATTTTGCTCTACGCCACTACAGAACAGCGACAATATGAGCGCCTGATCATAAAGTATATTTTTTCGGTCCAAAATAATCTCGTTGACGGTGGACAGACGGCCTTATACTGTAATTTACCTTAGGGATGGTGCAGAAGTCACTCTTGAATCATCTTAAAACATATAACTTCAGTTTAAGTTATAGCATAAAAGTTTGTTGTGTGTTCACACTGTGTTGGCACTTGATGACAAAATATGTTTCGTAAAAATCTAAATTATGTAATAATAATGTAATAATATATTCCTAACAAAAATAACATTTACTGTATATTGTGATTAAGTATGTGACCGTGTGTGAAGTGATGTTATCTTTTTTATTTGTACTTAAAACATAACAACGAAGGTGTGCTGTTCAGTCGAACTAGTTTATAACTTACTATTAAAAACGATAAATGCAGATCGCATTCGATTTTTAAATTATCTAAACTGTTTTTAAGTCACAACACTAGCTATTAAATTTTACAACGAATGTGTCAAAATAAAAGGTGCAATTTCAAAAATGCCCTGCTAATAAACACTTTCAACTGTTTTATTCTTATAAGTAAAAGAACACAAAATTCATTATCAGTGACTCACAAAATCGTTGTTCTATCGTTTAACCGACAACGTATAGAGTGATAACGACATTAACATACAACTAACATTGTGATTTTAACGACTAATAGATCTTATTCTAGACTAGAAATCTTAAGTAGTATTTAAATATAAATAGTTCATATAAAAAAATGAACAATCTCTACCTTTATCAAGAGCATGATAGATTCCAGGCGACATCGCTGTTTTTTTGCAGTGCGTTGTCAAACCGTATTAAAGATGAGATCGGACTAGGCGACACTACACTGCGGTCGAGCAACGCGACACGGAAAATATTCAAAGTTCATAATTTATATGATCTAAGCCGCACTACGTCGTTGCGGCGCTACATCAAACAAATGTTAGTGCTTTATAACGTGAGGTGGTCCGTCGCTTCGGTACAGTGTGGTGCAGCTTAGTGCAGTCTCCCCTTAATGACCGAGCTATACGTGGCTAGTTTTTCAAGCAAGGATAGCAAGCTTGTTTTTTTTAACTAACCTGGCCTAGAACATACTAGTTCTGTTTACATAATTAATAGCTCAGAAATGAAGATAGTTTTGTATATATGATGCCAGATTTATTAGTTTGCTAGTTTAGTGACACTAGCTTGCAGTGCCAGCTTGCAAAAATAGCCTCGTATAATACGGTCATAACACATTGTGCTATTGCGATACTTCAATAGATTTTACAAGAATGTGAGAGCGCTAAGCCATTTCACTCACTTAAAAGCGTATCATTACTCGTTTCTTCGAGATTTTCGCCACTCCACACAATCTCTATCATCCAATTTTATTATGACGAATAATTGTTGAACAAATGACTTAATTTTTTCGGGTTAAGGTTCAGTCGAGTTCTTGAGTCAGAGTCAGAGAGAGCAAAAAGAGCAAAAGTTGAGAAAACGACTAACCATACGAGCGTGCAAACACCGCGTCCGACGACACAACGCATCAACGTTTTATAAAAAACGCATTTATTTCGTGTTGCATAAGCGCTGCGACAACGCAACGAACGGGGCGCTCTTACAAACCGATGTATTATATAAAGATGTGGTAGACATTTTTTATACTTACAGTATGAAACATCAATGTAATGTCCATATTTTCCCAAAGACATATCGTTTTTGCTACAAACCAATATGACGTAGCTTTTACGATTAGAAACAATACAAATAATTTACTGCAATTATACTCAGGCGATGTCGACATTTCACGATCAAAAACCTTTCATCTCTGTGTATATAGCGTCAAACTTACAATACTTATATAGTCAATTTATAACTTGTATAAAAAGTGGTATTTAAGTACAGTTTTCACGCTAGCTTGTTATATTTAAGTCTTAAGTCTGTGATGATCCGTAAGTGCCAGCAGGTGGTCTGTAGTCGAGTGGTAATGCCATCACTTGCTTCTTAGTAAACGCATATTTTCGTACGTTGATGTTTTTGAATGTGTTTTCTCTGCGACAACCCTCACTGTAATTAAACGATTATATTAAAGCGCGGTATTCAATATATTAATATTATTTAAGTAAAAGTTTCTTTATTTGGATGTATGTAAGTCAATAAAGCCGAAACTACTGAATGGATTTTGATTTTAACTGGAACTTGTTATACTGTTACAGAGGTAATGCATTTGGTTTGGACTATCATTTCAAAACTTCCTAGGGTCTTAAATTGGTATTCTGTTTTGTCTTGAGAATAGTACGGAAAAGGTTCAGGCAGATTACAGGAAACCGGGAATGCTAGCATGGAATTGATAAGCCCTCTGTTAATGATATACTATCACATAAGTTGACTCATAAACTCATTTAGAGCGTCCGTAGCCTAGTGGGTAAGACCTTTGGCTCGCACTCGAAAGGGTGCAGGTTCGAACCCCGGTGGAGACGGGTACAAATGAGACATTCTTCGATGGTCATTGCCATGGCAGAGCCATGCTTAGGCACGAATGGGCCGGCTCGACCGGAGTGATACCACGACCTCACAGAAAACGGCATTGTGCTGTGTTTCGTTCAGTGAATGAGTTTACCGATAGCCCTACTTTCCTAATCCCCCCTACCCCTATTCCCATTCCCTCATAAACGCCCTCATGGGCGACGGCATCCTTTTCCATCAGGTAACCCGTCTGTATTAACGGAAGGCATTATCTGTATTATATCAAACAGCCGATAGACCAAAAATAAAATTAAATTAACAGTTAACATAGCCCGATCAAATGACATAATTATTTGCCTACGAATCAATGTCTTTGAGGGTACTATGAAACAAGATGATTCAGGGTACACAAGCCTCATACGTTATCTACTAAATCTTTCATTCTACATTTTAATGATATATTTTCGTTTTACTGCAGTAGCAGAAATTGATTCACAGGCAGATAACTACATCATTTGATTGAACGCGATCAACTTAAATGAGTCATCATAATATCCATTCTTTCATATCCATCTATACTTCCATCCTCATATTATAAATTTTTTCCATCCTCATATTAAAAACTAGTCCGAGGCTTCGCTCTGGAATCTGGAATTTGTAAATTGGTAAAAAAAGTTTTTCTTTTTCAAAAATGTTATGTTTTTTTAAAACAAAAAGTAGCCAATGTTATTCTCCATCCTTTCAATTAAGTTAATTGGTTACTTCGTTAGAGCGTGAAGGAAGGACAAACACGGAAAGTGTTATTATATAAGTAAGGATGCGAAAAAAATGTCTGTATGTCTGTTACCTCCTAAGGCCTAAACTACTGAACCAATATTGATATTGAAATTTGGTAAGAAGACATTTTGACACCCAGGCAAGGGCATACCGGATAGAATATTTTTAAACCGGAAAATGCACATTTAACACAAAAAAAAAAATTAAAAAAAAATCCACAGCCGAACATATAACCTCCTCATTTTTTGAAAGTCGGTTAAAAACGAATTTGGGCGCGACAAAGTTGCGGGCGTTATCTGTAACTCTAGTTCTGAATCAACTTCTTTCCCTACCTATCTCCGACTTACCTTCTCATAATATTCAACGCTTTCTTCATCTCGTGCTCAGCTAAATGATATTCTGAGGCGAGTATGGAGCACTGCTCGAGAGTAACCGACATACCCGTCCTGTCTTTAGCACTTTTGCACGACGTAAACCTTATTCCTGAAATTAAACATTTTCCCCCTTACTAATAAAAATATTTACACAGTGCATATACTGTTCAAAATTTCCATAGTAAATTTACTAAATTTGTGTAGGAAGATTTTATACGCACCACATTTTTAAAAATGTAAAACTCAGTCATGCAATTTTACTACACAATTTATTACAGAATATTTGTAAAAACGCTACCTACTTCGTATTTGAGCTATTACAAAATGTAATATTACAACAAATGCGTGTTTAAATTCCAATACAATACAAGATTTTGTAATTTTAGGATGAATTTGCGTAGTAAAATTACAAAAATTTTAACAGTGTCATAATTCGCTTTCAATTATGTTGTACACGCATCTTCTCTATTAACGTTACTTGACAAGTAACTAATCAATACTTGGAGATTGTGAAAGAGGCCCCAAATCTCGGTAAACATCATGTTCCCAACATAGACGTACTTTAACGCGAATATCGAATTCCACGCAAACAAAGCTGCGGGTAAAAACTAATGTAGGATAAGTCGAGTAAATTCGACGATACTATTTTCCATTAAAAAGTATATTTTTCCTGTATACATAAAAACTCGTACGAATACCAGACAAGAAATTCACACTAAATGTATCATTAAAATGCGACAATGGTTTGCATTCGCAAGGGTTTATGGGGTATTGTTAGACGAGGGTGCTGGGGTAAAAATTACCCCCAGCTCCCTAGCTGTTGTGTATTTAAATAGGTTTATGTGTATTGTGTGCTATGCGAATACTGAAAAAGATAAAAAGATTTTACGTGGCTAATAATAATCTATTATATAAAAATAACTTGTGTTTGCCTCCCTGACGATTTATCTCCAGAACGCATGAACCTATTTCAACGTTTTCGGATTCGTTAGAAAGGTTTCTGGCTCTGTAATATTTATAGCAAAGAAAATTCAGAAAAAATTTCACCAGAAACAGGAAAACGGAAAAGAATTTTTCCCATACAGCACCATCTTTGATACAAAGGGTGCACTACAATGGCGAAGCGAAGCCGCGGGAAAAAGCTCGTGTTCTATAAAAACTGTATTTTTTTTTTCTGTGTGAGTCTCTAGTCAATTGACCTTTGTTCGCACTCGTAAGGGTGCAGATTCGATTCTGGCTAAAGGCGTGAAGGATACACTAACTAGATGAAGAAGTAAGTTGCTAAATTTGTCATTAATTACTTATAAGGGAAGTACTTATACTTCCCTTATAAGTAATTAATAAGAAGCGAATAACTATCATTTTGAAACCTTTGAGTAGATACTCATATCTACTCAAAGGTTTCAAAATGATAATTATTCCCTTCTTTCACTCAATTCTTAGGATGCCATGGTAAGTTTGTCACCAATCACAAGTTAGAATTTCAAGATGCCAATAATCTGTCTTGATTGGGGTCAATTTTATCCCGGGCAAAAATAACTAACCCCCGGGATTAGTTCTGATTAAGTGGGACGTCTAAGACCGAACGCGGTAAATATATCCCTATTGGGCGACCTATTACTTACGAGATTAGCAGGGTTACACCTGCGTCACATGCTGTTTGATTACTCGATGGCTGGGGTAAATTTGACCCACTTTCTTAGAATATGTTGCTCGTCACGTCGGAATATTTAAGTAACGGTTAAGTTTCGAGTACCTTTTGATGTATATTACGAAATCTTATAATGTTTTCAATGCGAGAGCATATCTTTCTGGCTTTTCTCGATTTAACTAACCAATGGAACTTTGCCCTGTGATGTTGTGTGTGTTAAATATATTAAATTGTGGTTTTGTTAAATTCAGATTGTTGGGTTTGTCGTGCGTCACGCTTTGACAATGGAACCACGGAAGACCAGGTACCGCGGTGTTTCTGCACTATGGTGTTACACCTGAGTGGCGCTTCATTTCGGCATTGCAATACGCTGCCTAAATGTCTTAGAAATGTCTTAATTGTTTTATTCTTTCTTTTGGGTTTAGTATGTTTTGTTCAGTTTTTTATATTAGTTGTAGGTATCAAAATTTTGTTTAATTTTTAGTTTTGGTGTATTACGTATTTTAGTGTATTGCCTTAGTGAACGAATAAATGATTATTTGTTTATTTATATGATAAACGAAATTCTACGCTAGTTTTTCAAGGTAGCTTATAGGGGGTTCAAATCAAATCATTTCAACCGGACATTTTGCCGGGATAAAAATTTTGCCCAGAGTTAATGACTATTAAACAAAAAAGATTTATTCAAATCCGTCCAGTACTTCCGGAGGTTAGCGTGTACAAACACATAAACAGACATCATTTTTCTATAGATTTGTGTTCTATTATTTGTCTATTAATGATGTGTGTATATTTAGGTGTTACGTTGAATTAAGTTGCAGCCTATACGCCATTTGGGACATCCAAAAATTGAAATATCGGGAACAAAGAAAAAGGCTTGTTTTTTCTTAATCAAATTTGTTTCACAATTTGTTTCTAGCTAAAAATCGTATTTTTACCAATTTGTAGATACATTACTATTTTTAAAACGATTTATCCCCAGCATTTGAGTGGAATGAGAAGTATTCTTTAGGTATTTTGAGTCAGCTAATAATCTGTGTATTCAATTTCACGAAAATCTCTTCAGAAACAACTACTTCGCTATTGACGCACTAAAACCGATTATTCGTGCTGAAGCATAGCTCTCCCACGGCTAATGAGCATCCGTATTATGTACTTGAGATCGTTAAATCTCATTTGTACACGCCTCCACCGGGATTCAAACCTGCACCCTCTCGAGTGCGAACCACAACATGTCAGCCAAATAGATACCACGGCCTCACAGGCCATGGACGCTCTAACTTTTCTCGTTTATAATCATTATAAACTTCGATCAAATATTAACAAGATGCACAGTTCCCTTCAAAATTTAATAAAATAATGGCACCAAGACTATCTGACACAAAACCACTTAAATCAAAATCATAATCGTACAAAAGTTAAAAACGCGATCTCGGCGTGATTAGGAGCAGAATAGCGCTTGAGCGGTTTCGTCGATGCCACTTTTTAGATGGCAACTGTGTGTTTTTTTATATCTGATCGAAGATAATAAATAAATGAATAGGACATATTAGAAGGAACCCTAAAACGCTGTCCGTACGAAGGAGGAAATCCGGGATGACTTGTTTCTTTTATTACGGATTTCCCGACCAACTTCTAGGTATTTCGTGTTCCCGGTAAGGGAAAGTTAATAAAAGTAATTCGCCAGCATCCATTAATTACGCGTTTTACTTTTTAGAATTTGCGAGGTTTCTCTCGCGAAAATATTATGAAATGTTCGCGAGTCATACATTTTTTCTCGTCAAATATTAGTTTAGTTTTATAAAAATAAAATTACATATTTATTTAACTTAGTAAGAAGAAGAGTAATATATATATTTTTTTATAATTTTAACTTTTAATATAGGTAATATTATCACTATAAACAGAGTAGAAACCCACCTGCTGAAAAGTAATCGAAGTTCACATGTAGGTCAAACATATTGTACAATAAACTCTTAATCAGGCCAATTAAAATAACTGATGCTCTATGTAATTATTGGGCGAGCGAAGTGAGCACTCCATATTCCATTGCCAGTACATGTTTCCGGTACACTTTATGGAAAACCTTTACTTTTATGTACTTAAGATCTATCTTAAGATATATCTATTATATAAAAATAAGTCGGGGTTTCCTACCTGACCATACAACTCCAAAACGCACGAACCGATTTCCACAGTTGAGCATTCGTTGGAAAGGTCTCGGGCTCCGTGAGGTTTGTAGCCAAAAATACAGGAAAGTTATCACGCGGACGGAGTCGCGGGAAACAGCTAGTTTTTTGTATAAAAATAAGTCGTGTTTTCTTTCCTGACGCTATAACTTCAGAACGGACGAAGCGATTTCCACGGTTTTGCATTCGTTGGAATGGGCTCGGGCTCCGTCAGATTTAAAGCATGAAAATCAGGAAATAATTTAAAGGGAAAAGCAGGAAAACAGGAAAAAACATTTTTTACATACAACGTCATCTCTTATACATAACATACACTACAAAGGCGCCAGTGCGTGGTTTTTTCACGATTTTAGAATGAAATATAAAATGCTAGTCAGATCATAAACAAAATGTTTTGAGATGAAACAAATGCAACCACCTCTAAAACAAAAAAAAATCAATATGAAGCTCTTAACTTCATAAATTTACACAAAATTATGAACAAATTATGAAGAAGTTTCGATTATTTTGAAAACTATTGTAGCCGACAAGATAAATTATTGAACATATTAGAAAAAAAAATGTAAAAAATTTGCATATGGTTGTTAAGTTTTTCTTACCTCTGTCCAGGTTTTGGATTTAGCTTTAGATATATAAATCTCTGTAAGTTTAAAATTTATAACAAAATTTTAAATTTATAAAAACATTTTCCATTTATTTAAAAGTATAAAAAAAAAACTTGTAGGCGCCGGTGTTTGAAGTTTGAACCCATTCCCCTCCGAAATCGAGCTTCGAGCTTAACCATTCGGCCAAGCTGCCGATAACTAACGTGTCCAATTTATTATCAATCTACTATTAATTAAAGAAATAAGGAAAAACACATTTGTTGTAATTACTAGACCTACACTTAAATATTTAATTTATAGTATTTGTTGTTGTAACGGCAACAGAAATACGTATTCTGTGAAAATGTGCCCAATAGAAGCGCGTCAATTTTAAAAGCTTAAGGCTTAAAAGCAGCAAAGAACCTCTTTGGACTAAATTAAAAATGGATGATGCATGTTCCAATTTTAAATTTGCGTATGAAAGGAGTCAATTTGTTTCTAGCTAAAACTCGTGCTTTAACCAATTTGTAGGTAAGTTACTATTTTTATAAAATGATTTATCCCATGGAAGTATTTGATTGTAAGTAGGAAGTATTCTTTAGGTATTTTAGGTCGGCTAATACTCTATTTGTAAATTTCACGAATATCCCTTCAGAAACAACTACTTCGCGATTGACGCACTAAAACTGATCATTCGTGCTGAAGCATGGCTCTCCCACGGCAATGAGCATCCGTATTATGTACTTGAGATCTTTAAATGTCTCATTGGTACACGCCTGCACCGGGGTTCGAACCTATACCCTCTCGAGTGCGAAACACATATTCTGTGAAAATTTCAAGTCTCTAGCTGTTACCGTTATCGAGAGCCTGGTGACAGATTGAGGGACAGACATCGATTTCTTAATATAAGGGTCCCGTTTTTACTTTTTCCGTTCGGAAACCTAAAAAAATGTAGATGCTCCCTTTTATGTAATGACGGTAGCACACAAATCTTTTGTTCGCCCACATCAACTTTATAACGAATAGTTTTCTGCGTATTAGGTGAAATCCTTATAAATCTGTAGCTTTTTTGTACGTAGAAGGTATATTAAATCATTCATTTACTAGCCTTTGCGAGCGGCTTCGCACGCCCAAATTTAAAAAATGTAATGAAAAAAAATCACACTTTCTTATTTATTATATTAGTATGGAAGTGTATGGTCGATGGTAACATTTCTGAGACCCAATCCGCTTAGTGTGACACCACAAAACAATTTTACATGTAAACATTGACACCACACCAATATTTCCGATTTCCAGATGTGTACTAAATTTGAGAAATACTTAGGACCTCCAACCCCTTATAATACATTGTGTGGACCTCCAAGACCCCTCTCCCCTATGTGACGTACTTTATGGACAATCCCTTTTGCAAGTAACTCTATGCGGCCGTGGTTTTTCACGTGTCACGGGTGGCGTTTACGATTTCCCGCCTAATTTATCTTGAGCGGCCATCATTGTTTTGCCTAAATCACGAATTGGATTTAATTTGGACCGTTTCAGACGGGTTCGCAAAATTAAGGGATTGCCGTTTAATTAAAACACACTCAAATTTTATGGTTGGGCTTAAATAATTAATTTAAGATTGTAGTTCCATGTATTTACCATGTTTAAGGTAAACTGAATTTATCTATGTCTATACTCATTACCTATCTATAATAATAATGAGCGACCGTGGCTAATAAGACCTTTGGTTTGCTCTCGAGAGGGTGCAGGTTCGAACCCCGGTGGAGGCGTGTAGCAATGAGACATTTTCCGATCTCAAGTACGTAATACGGGTGCTCATTGCCGTAGGAGAGCCACGCTTCGGCACGAATGGGCCGGCTCGACAGGATTGATACCACGGCCTCATAGAAAACTGGCGTGAAACGGCGTTGTGCTGTGTTTCGTGTTTCGTTCAGTGAGTGAGTTTACCGGTGGTCCAACTTCCCTAATCCCCTATCCCTATTTCCTCATAAAAGCCGGCAACATTTGAATGTTGCGAGTGTTCATAGGCGATGACAGTTGATTTCTATCAGGTAACCCGTCTGCTCGCTTGCCCCCTAAATATATAAAAAATGTAAACTGAAACTAAAGTTTGTTTGTTTGTTTCTTTGAACGCGCTAATAAAATTGAAAAATTCTTTTCGTGTTGGTTAGTCTATTTATCAAGGAAGGCCAAAATAAATGAATTTTTAAATGAAAGGCTATATCCATTCGCCATTTTGATTTTTTATTTTTTTTAATGTACCCAGTGTCAGTTGCGCTATCAAGACGCATCTAACGATACCTCATACTTCAAAATCACGCTGCAGAGAGTGCCAAACAATTATACATACATAACTCTCGAAGAACATAACCCCTTCTTCTGGCGCAGTCGGGTAATTAACTAAACTGAACGTTTCTACCTCGCTCAGTAAAACTTTGGAATGAACCAGGGGGGCTATTATGACCATTACAAACCTGCATGGTTCCAGGCAATTCAATATACGGCCTTGTTAGTTTTTCGTTTCACAATTTGTCTATGGTTTCACAATGTCTTGTTAGAATAATAACTGAATTAATACTAGTTTGGCTGTCTATGAATGGATTTTAAACATGTTAGTGACATTAGGGAACGTCTAACTTTATGTATTAATGTCACATGACTGCTGACTGGCTGGAACTTGACTGGGAATAAGAGGTCATAATAACCCCCCAGAAGTATTTCCGGACCGATACAGATTGCAAACCAAAAAAAAAATTCTCAGAATCATAATCCAAATCGGACTAAATTTATACAATTTACTAAATTGCGTGTGCAGTTTAATATAATAAATTTAATCCATATCATAATCTAATAACGATTGTCACATCAAATTGGAATAATCGTGCTATGTCGAAACTTAATTAACGATTTTAATTAAATTTAGCAGCTGTTCTGATTTCGATGGGTTTGGCAATCAGCCCTTAGCCAACATGCATTCGTTTCATTTTCTAAATTATAAGTGCTATCAATATATATTGTGATCTATTGGGAAATAACGCTAATTTGTATCCCTTACAACATTTTTTTTGTCATTTTTTTTTTGCTTTTGACAATGTAGGCCATCTTGCCTGGCCTTGCGATATTAGTCTAGGATATCTGCCAAAAAAAAACGTTTTCCAATTTTTTATTAGCGTTATTCTTAAAGAGATTACAAAAGATATTGAAATATTTCTGATTTACACATAACATTACAATTTATTTTGTTTTACGTTCTTTTTATTAAGTGAAAATTTCAACTCTCTAGCCATAACCGTTCATGAGACACAGCCTGGAGGCAGAGAGATTAATAGACATGGAAGTCGTAGTAACGGGGTCCCGCTTTTACCCTTTGGGGACGGAACCCTAAAAGAGGCAATTATTGTCGTGGGAGAGCCATGCTTCGGCACGAATGGGCAGGCTCGACCGGAGTGATACCACGGTCTCGCAGAAAACCGGTGTGAAACGGCGATGTGCTGTGTTTTGTTCAGTGAGTGAGTTTACCGGTGGCCCAACTTTCCCTAATTCACCTATCCCTATTTCCATTTCCTATTCCCTCATAAAGGCCGACAAAGTACTTGCGACATTTCGGATGTCACGAGTGTCGACTCGCTTCACGCTTGCCCCCGAAAATATCATTAAAAAGCAAAAATTCAATTGAAACTTTGACGTCTTTAACGTTTTTTTTTTTTAAACGTTCAAAACCAAGAAAAGTCACAGTTTCCCGTAAAACATCTGAAAACAAAAGCGATACTTAACATTCGTTGTGTTGTTATTTAAGTGAACGGTAACAGAAAATCCTTTCCTTTGTTTGAAGAATAATGGACCTTTTGTTGAGCTAATCCTGGTTTTTATTCACAAAGATCGCGGATCCTTTGAATAAAATGTATCCCTTGTAAGCTATCAATACGGCTCACCGATAACGAAGGTGTAATGGATTACCTCATGTTAGGAAAACACCACGCCAGGCTAGGCCAGCAAGCTAGTTCTCTTTTGACAGTCTTGGCTTTTAACAGTCTTGGCTTGCTGACACTGGCTTGTCAACGAATTTACTCGGGTTACTGGTTATAATTAAGCTTTGTTTACACGAAGCCAGAAATTGACTTGCTGTACTGGCTCGCAAAACTGGCCTCGTGGGCGTAAGTGAACCGAGACCGAGACCGCTACGACCACTAAGCCTTCAAGAAGAGAGCGTATTGTTTTCCATAAGTAACCCGTTTGCTCGTTTGCCCCCTTATTTTATGAAAAAAAAAATAGAACTAAAATTACGAAATTACATGATCTGTTGGCGGGAAAGGGGGTTTCGATATTAAAAAGGGCGTTTAGGCTTTGTAGCATGATTAACATTAAAATCCTATACAATTTTTAACAGTACTTAAATGGATTTTTTTACTCGGAAACTACTTACAAAATATAGAAACCAAGTTGCTCAAAAATTTGTATATCACGCAGGAACCGAACATTTTCCCTGGATAAAAAGTATCCTATATTATGTTGCCCAGACCTAATAGCTATTAAACAAAAAATATTTAATCAAATCCGTCCAGTAGTTCCCGAGGTTAGCGCTTACAAATAGACGAACAGATAAACGAACAACTTTTTTTGTAGATTTCTGTTCTGTTACTGTTCCTAAGCCCCCAACATCGATTATTTTGTAAAAATACTTAATGTACAGACACGCCAATTTTACTGTTTTCTATCTCATTCTATACATAGAAAACAGTAAAATTGGCGTGTTCTATACATACATATATAATATATGTATGTATAGAATAGATAGAAGAGCAATTTTTTGGATTAATGAAATCACTCGTTAATCGCTCTGTGATAAATTGAAAACGAAAATTCATATAAATTCAGATTAAATTGTTATTAATATATTCAATTTATCAGCGTATAAGCTCAAAATCCGATTAAGGAATAACTTAAAATGTAAAAAAATATTTTTTTTTGTTGGCGTAGTTCGTGCGAAGTTTAATAGGGTTGGCAGCATTAGTGATTTCCCTCGGGAATTCAGTGTTAAATGTATACCGTAAATCTCCGTGCACACAGCCCTAGAAAACGTGATATATTAAGTTATATACTTAGATTAGTTTTACTACTTTTTAAGGCGGACTAGTGCTCGCCAGGCATCCACATGACGTTAATTGTTTTTTTTTAAACATTAGTGACAAAGTGACAACTACATAAATCACCTTCTCTATAGTTCGTGTAAAGGCCGGTTTACATTTAATTAAGTACATCTGCGAGTTAAGAAAACGTTCAGCTAATGCGAGTTAAGTAATAACAAGATAAGTTACCGTAAATTACCCAGCTACTGTCTACAAACTCATTAAATTTAATATTTTACATAGCTAAATATCTGTTGCATTAAATACTTTCATAAATTAAATATTACATGATATAAACTGTTCAAAACTCAGGCGTCTTAACGCTAGTGAGTTAAGTTGGCGGGGGGCGGGAGACGCGACAGGGGTAGCACTTCGCATTCAACTCGCCAAAAAATAGAATCGCGTGTTATTCAAGCCAACTTAATTAATTACTTACAACTTAACTCGATTTTACCGTTCAAACGTCAAAAATAACTAAACTCGCCGATCGCGCAAGTTAACTCGCTACTT
>JAOTAV010064488.1:0-14310 GCA_026546445.1 Cyclargus thomasi | reverse complement strand
CCCCTCCCGTCCCCGTCCCCCCACTCCCCCGTCACTCCCCTCGCGGTAAAAAGCCCCGTAAATAGATTACCGAGCTAAACTCCATTTGACATTACACAACTTCGATTGCGGGTTTCGGGGATTTGTACTGCTGTCTGCTACCGAATTCAATATTGAGGATTGTTACTGGGAATTGTGATGCTTGCAGATATATAAAATATGTCTGCGGGTGTATAAATAGTTAAAAACATAAAAAAATATATTATAGTTAAGAACTAAACAGATTTACATCAATTAAGCGTCATTAAAATTTGTCATGAAAAACTGTGATAAACCCTTAAAAACCAAACCTTTCTCATCATTATTTTGTGAATAAGATTATTTTATGTATCTCTCATGTCCACTCCCACTTGCCCTGTAATCTTTGTCTTATCAGCGTCCTTTTACATGTGCGGGAAATAACAACGGAAAAAGAAATTTTCGCGTCAGGTCACTCCAGCTTACAGACCGTTAAGATCGGGGAAAATAACAGCAACTTTGGTGAAATATTTTTATTTGATTTCATCATTTATGGTGAAAATGTCTATTACAATATCACAAGTTTTTCTAATAAATGGTAAAGCCGAGCAACTCTTAACTTTTTTACAGTCAGCTAAAGACAAAGTTGCTTAAAATCTGAGGAGGTAAATAATTTATAAAAAACTTTGATTTTTAAAAGCTCAAGCTTAGGGGCCGAGACCCGAATAAAGTTCGCTTGTTACCAGACTTACTAATTAATCATTGATTTTATTTGGCTGTGAAATTATTTTTCATAGCGTTTAGTAATCTCGCTGTCAGTTGGATAACCGTATTTATATACAGTTATTACCGTATTTATGTATACCGTTATTTATGTAACCGTATTTATGTACGGTTGGATACCGTAGGAGAATCATGCTTCACCACGAATGGAGCGGCTCGACCGAAAATAGCACTACCACAAATGCCGGCTAGAAATAGTGCTTGTGCTGTGCCTATACAACTTAGTCAGCTCGTTCACGAGTGAGTGAGTGAGTGAGGTAAGCCAACACCACCCAAAACAAAAATGTGAAAGGCTGCCAAGTTCGATAATATGAGAATGCTTCACCTATAAAGGAAGTGAGATCTGGATAAGTACCAAGTTCCGTACACATACCTCAGTTAAAAATAGCTACAGGAATGCACACTTGATTTTCCGCAGTTTCGAAAGTAGATTCTGAATAAATATCATATTAAATACCTAAAATTCTAATACTAACAGGAACGCAAATCTGTTTTTCCAGCAGTTTTCTGAAAACATTTTTTATTTTTTTTTCTATACTTTTTAATGACGTTACTTTGCAAGTTTTCACCTACTTTGTTATAAACCTACTAAACGCGATGAGTCAAATATTTTCTTTTAATAGGGCAAGTGTTTATAGAAAATTATGTACTTGACTCATTGCGTAGGTTTATAACAAGCTGTGTCTTACAACAACCCATATTATTGAACTTGGCAGCCTTTTACAAATTTTGTTTTGGATGGGATTTCATTTATTTTTTAAACGTATATTTTATGGTTTTATATATACTATTCTATATACCTTCGTTATAAATTTCAAGTCGGTAAAACCATTTGAAAATGTATTATATAAATGTAGATAACTTTAGTTCGTTTTTGAGCCTTAGGGGTATTAATTTACACCGGGTATTTTACACCTTAATTATTTTTGAAACTGACTCACACTTGGCAATTTTCAGATTTTTCCTTTTACCTTGACCTAAACACCTACCTCCAAATTTCAAATCAATACGACCATTGAAAGTGGTCTAGGCTTTGTATTGATGAGTAAGTCAGTAAGTGTATAGTAAAAATAGCGATTTTCTGACGTCAATATCTCAAGACCTACAATATTAGCCTAACCTATTTGATAAGCCAACAAAAAAATGTTGTTTGTAATATGTAACCGCCCGCCACCGAATATCCTTTTTTTGCCACCCTGCGCACGTTGCACAATTTAGAGCGTCCGTAGCCTAGTGGGTAAGACATTTAGTTTGAACTCGAGAGGGTGCAGGTTCAAACCCCTGTGGAGGCGTATCAATGAGATATTTTGCCAATTAAGTACATAATGCAGATGCTTATTGCCGTGGGAGAGTAATTAGGCACGAATGGGCCGGCTCGACCGGAGTGATACCACGGCCTTACAGAAAACTGGCGCGAAAGGGCGTTGTGCTGTATCGTTCAGTTCGAGTGAGTTTAACGGTGGCCCAACTTCCCCAATCCCTATTTCCATTCCTTATTCCCTCATATAGGCCGGCAACGCACTTGCGACTCTTCGGATGACACGGATATCCATGGGCAACGGCATTTGCTTTCAATCAGGTAACCCGTCTGCTCGCTGGCCCCCTAAATATCATAAAAAAAAACTTTTATAACTGCCATGATGATTGTCCCATGAGATATCGAATTTCAGGCTTCAACCAATACGCGTCTACGATCATTCGTTAGGCGCTGGTGTGTTTCAATCTCCGTCGAAGTGCGGTCGAGGTGGAATTAGTTCAGGGTAATTCGACACAAGTCACACGTGAGGTTTGAACAATAACGTGTATGTACCATCGAAGAAAATGATACAGAGCCACATGACGGATACACGGCATTTAATCGGAATATATCAATCGCATGTAAGACAATATGTCGGTTGGTCTTAGCATAAACAACCAACTTAGATCCGCAATCCTACTCAAAGTTGTTTCTGTAATGATTTTAATTATAATTACTTAGATATAGGTTTATGTAATTCTATATTGTCCTGTCCTAATTCGGAATCTACAAAACAAATTTATAAAATTGTTATCCTGGGTTTAAGTCGTAGAAGCATACATAGTGTTTAAGTTATTTATTTGATTATTGTTGTACTATAAGGGTGTCATTTTCTATTGGAAAAAAAACCTTTAGAAATAAAGAAATAAAAAAAAATCCTACTTTAAGGCTAGCCGGGTATGTTTAACCTCTTATAAGTATGTTATAACGTAAAACGTATTATCCAAAAATATATATTACATAATGACCTTTATTCTTTTATTACTAGCAAGGACTTTTCCCTTAAGCTTAAGCTTATATATATTAAGAAAATGTACCGTGGACATTGATTTTTTGTAAAAAAAAATTGTATAACTACGAAACTAATCGGTTAAAATTAACGATATTTTTTATACAATACAATATAGGTAATACTACAATCCCTAAGAAGGGCAGTCTTATTTTTTGTTTTTATAGATTGTATATTAATTATTTTCTGTTACCGGGGGGAAATTTTCGAAACTTCGAATGTATGGTCAAGGCCGTTGCCTCCTGTATTCCATATTAACTTCTCTGATAGTACACTCAGGCCTACGTAATTTGGCCGGGCTACGTTCTTCAGCCAGTGTTCGTCTTTTCGTTACGTCCAGGGGACACAATATGCTTTTCCACTTCAGGTGTTGTTCAACACAAGCTAAAAAAAATAATGAAAAATCTGCAAATAAAATAAGCTAAATGTCCATAAACATAAAAGCCGACTGCAGGAACCATTGCAATTTTAACAGCAAGGTGTATATTTCTAGAATTAATATCCTCGAACTCGACCTGAATAGCGGAAAAAACATTTGGAACCTCACAGTTTTGACTCCAAATCCGCCATTTTGGTTTTTCAATTTTTAATGTACCCAGTGTCACTCGCGTTATCAAGACGAATCGAACGACACCCAATACGTTAAAATCCATCAAGCAATTTCGGCTGCAGAGCGTGCCAAACAACTATACATATATACATACATACTCTCGAAACACGTACTCGTCCTTCTAGCGCAGTCGGGTAATTAGTGATACAATCCACTTATTAATCAGTTTCTTTCACAGTTCATTGAGCTATTCCAACTTGCCTCTATAGAAAAAATCTAACCATTACTCACCACTTTATAATTCCAGAAACCCAAGATATACTAAATAACAGAAAAGTTTGGAGCGGAAATTAAAGCTCTGTAACTTTGAGCACGAAAAAACCGCTGAAAAAAGGGTAGCGAATATGGAAAATATAAGACATTTATGGCTATTTATTTTGCCTTAAATAAATGTCGTGTATTGAACAACGGATATTGAACAGGAAATTACGCTGCAATTCGTTCGAAGATTCCTACATAATGCACAATGGAAATGATTATTTTAAAGGTATTATTGTGTTTTATGAATGTTTAACGAAACGACACATAGCTTCTGCAGCTACTAGATTCATCTGTTTGAAGCATTTATGCAAACACTGCCCGTGATGCCTGCAACTTTGTTGCGCCAAAAATTTATTTGTCGCGCGGGAACCGTACATTTTTCCATGTTAAAAAGTATCCTATGACCTTCCCCGGGACTCAAAGTATCTCTATACCGAGTTTCAGCAAAATCGGTTCTGTGGTTTGAACATGAAGAGATAACAGACGATCAGACAGACAGACACAATTTTTATAAAATCAGTATGAATGTTTGAGACATTTTCGAAGTACTATTGCTGTGTTTGAGTAATTAATGTTTGGTAACAAAAGTTTTTAAACAGTTTGATGCAAAATAATATAAGATATATAAGAATAATATAGGATCAAAATTAATACACGTTCTAATTTTAACATCAATATTAATAAAAAACTCTTTTTAAAATAAATTAGGTAAAACAAAACAAATATGTTTAGTTTTTATTTTAAAAAGTTATTTATTTAATACAATTCTAATAATACTTGATAATCACAATATAAATATTCTTATAGCTAGATTAACTTAAGAAGTTAAGGACGTACCTTATTTATTCCCTTCTTATAAAAATAAAATAAAAACATTTAATTTCATTACGAAACTATTTTACATAATTTAATTTATATTGAAGTAAACTACATAATTTGCAATTAAGTAACTTTGTTCTCCACATTACAAACTTTATTACAAGCCTTTTTTACAGTAATAAGACACATGATTTTGTATACATGTGTAAAATTATTATATCGCTTTTTTTTAATAATAATAAAAAATAAAACTTACATACTAGTGCGACCAGCGCAATTCAAATATTTTTGTAAGCTTAAACATTAAATTAAAGTGATCAAAATATAACAATCATGTTTATCATTAAAGCTAAGAAATCAAAATTTTCATCAAATCAAAACATCAGAATCAATTAATTTTTTCGTTTTTTTCTAGGCTTACCAACAACTGAAACAAATCCTGAAGCAGCTTCTATCGCGCGTAGCATGGTCACAGTAGAAAGGTTTTTTTTATAAAATAATAGTTCAATTAAAGAAACCTGATAGTGATTAATAGCAAAATTCCTTCCAAAATTCTGTCCTTTTCCTTCGATCAAATATGAAAAAATTCACAGTGGCATCGGCAAAACAGCGCTTAAGCACTATTCTGCTCCTAGTCGCTCCGAGACCGCGATACTTTTGTACTAACTTTTGTACGATTTAACTTATTATGTTCAGTGTTTTTTTTCAATTGTTTCTATTTAATTTTGTGTCAGATAGTCTTAGTGCCATTATTTAATTCAATTTTAAAAGGATCTGAGCATTTTATTAACATTTGATCGAAGGTATTTTTCTACTCTATTATATCCTTACGATGGTCTCGCTAAGCTTAACAATTTTACCGACAAAGAGGACGAAATTACAAATACGACATTATCATACTGTAGCTCCAATTTGATCACGAATCCCATTTGGTCACGTGATAATTATATGATCACCTGTTCCACGTGGCCGAACACTCTCAGTCTGCTGATGCCGCCGTCGGGGGCGATGGTCACGCGCAGATGGGACACCATGTCGGAGTTGCAATCGAAGATGTGCTCTTTGTTCGGTCCGAGCTGAAAAACATGGCGGTTTAGATGATTTGAAAATAGAGTTATTTATATTCCGCACATAGGACATTATTAAATTTCCAACTAATAAGCCCCTTCTGGGCTTTTTATGTGTTGGTGATGATAAAAAAAAGAAAACTAAAAATATATTTTGTCTGTTGTATCTCGGAAGATATTTTTCTTTAGGAAAATATTCCTAGAAACAAACAAGAAAACTTTAACACCCTGTCGCTTTGGGACGATTGTTTTGTTTTCTTTTTTTACTAGAAAGGGTAATATGTTTTTTTATGAATTCGATATCACGCATACACGTGTAGTTTCACAAAAATGTAACCTCGAACCTTCCCCGAAAGCCATCGTTTATATTAATCACGTTGGCTTACCATCAAGATATATCTTCCGGTATATTTATGAAGGTCTGCATATTAAATCACGATAGCTTAGATGTATGATTCTAAACATAATGTATGATCAATGCCCTTTAATATCACGTAATATTTCAGTATGATAAAGGTATTAAAGGAAGCAATTTTATAGAATTTACCTACAAAATCAATGTTTGCTACAAACGAGTAAGCTAATGAGAGTTTTATATTCAAGTAATATAATTTTTACGTTTGCATTCTGAATCTGAATTTGGAATTTTATTACGCAGTATATTATGAACGTAACTATCAAATGTCGCATATAATTGAATGCAACCTAAAGTTTTACGGTTTTTGGTTAACGTTTGGCATAGATTTTATTATATTTTGTCATAGATTGATTTCGTTAATAATTAGCACATATTAACATGAATTTTATTTACATGTTCTCAAAATTGTTATATTAAAATAAAAATGTAAAGATACAATAAAATAATTACCTTAGAAGTTTTCAAAATGTTGTACCATTCGGCTTTTTTTGAGTCTAAAAGCTTCTTATCGCTGAAGCACCCTTCAATTTTAATAGAATCAGGATAGTTTCCTTTGAAATGTGTTGTGTCCACTACTATTTTCGTAGCTCTCCCACGGAAACCTAATTCGAATACTGCCCATTCGTCACCTGTAACAAAATAAAAATGTTGAAAACTTTCATTTCAGGAGGTTTTAATGGAAATGTTATTTAATAGTTTTTGTATGGTTTAGATGTAGAGTTATACCTCTAGAAATTCCGATCCAATGTTTTCATACGTATCCTAAATTGAAAACATAAATGGAAGAAGCAGATAACTAGCATTTTAAAAACTTCCGGTTTTTTGCGTTAATGGACGCCTTTGGACCCGAAAGAGTATTTTAAATTATAATAATATGGGTTTCATGTATAGCTAGAAACACTAAGTAGATAGTAAAATAGGTAAATTACATGTTTTGTCCAAATTAATAAAATAATAATTAATATACTTGTAGGTTGCAAGATGTTAGATACGCTTCTTCCACTTATGTCATCAATTATAAATTTACATTTCAAAACCTGAAAACCTCAATTCTAGGAGCTCGGAGCTACTAGAATTGAGACCTCAAATGGAATCAGTTATTACCCAATAATAGTTCATATCCCAAGGTATGAGAATTGGCCCTAAATTGTCGTAGACGTTAGAGCCATCAGCCTAAGCTAGTCAAGACGCGGAGTCAGCAGAGGCAAATCGAATAAGCCTTGTGAGATGTCTGTCTCAAGTGAATACGTGACTCCGCAGCCCGTCTTCTGCCAAAATATTTTGGGGGAGTATTTTTAGTGCCCCAAATAGAACTTGAGGATAGTTGTCAATAACGAATGTAAAACGAACAGTGGAAACTTAAGAACAATTTTCAAAAAGTTTGTGATAGTAATGAAATTATTAAATGACTCAAACTCACACACAGACACACACACGTTAAACTTAATAAATTCGTGATTCTGCAACGGGGTTTAAAAGTGAATAATTCAAATAGCTTGTTGAGTTAGGAATTTAAATGTTGATCTCAAAAAGGATAAAAAAAACAACGAAAAAAAAAATTGGGGTAAAATACTTTCTAAATTTTGCAGTTTTCCCCATCAATAAATTGTCGCAGAAAAATAACTTACCGGTAACTTTCAGAGTTCCGTCTTCGGTGTATTCCAGCACGCGCGGACGGTCCAATCTCCTCGCTGTCTCCCATCCGTCATACATTCCCTCCGACTTCGCCGGCTTTATTATGTTCCTTGGATGGCCGTAGTGAGCGTTAGAGTATTCTGTAACAAGAAAACATTTCGGTAAAACCTGATTTAATACAAAAAGTGACGCCATAATGTCAACATGACCCTTCTTTTTTTATGATATTTAGAGGGCAAGCGAGCAGACGGGTTACCTGATGGTAAGCAACTGCCAAAATTAGAAAGTTTTTTGTCTATTGTCTATCTAAATCACACTTAACTAAATCCTATGTCTGTATACTTTGATTGCAATTATTACGCGAATAAAGACTGAAATAAAAAACTATTAAAAGATTAGTAATTTTGAGTCTCTCTTTTGATGAGCCAGACAAAGGTGATAATGCGAACTTTTGTAGAGAAAAACATTGTCTCTAGTTACTTTAGCTCCGACAGTCATAATTACTATTGCGGTGGACACTACAAAGAAAATCCTCTACGAAATTCCAGTAAATCTAGAGCTAGTTCGTTTAAGCAACGAATTCACAGGTCCGAATGCATAATACTAAAGTGACAAAGCGGGGCCTTAGTGTTCCAGCGTGCAAAATTGTAGCTATTCGTTCATATCCTTGAGATAGAAACTCGAAATGTGATACCATTAATTTGTATATCTTCGTCCAAACGGTGAAGCTTACTTTAATGATAATTATCGTTAAATTATAATTTCATTTTATAGCGCAAAAGCGCTACATAACAAAATGAAATTAGTGGCAAAAGCCAAATCTAGGCGATACACAAACCGCGATTTATGATAAAGTGTTGCGTTGTCACTTTGTTGTTGTCAATCGCGGTTTGTATAGAAATTACAATGCTTTTGATAAAATGTTAATGACCGCTATCGCCTAAAACGGACGAAAGTACTCTAGTAACATTTACATAACATTTTGACAAGCAATTTGTAATTCTTGTTGCATTATAACAAATTAATTAAATCGATGTTATAATAATTTTCATGACAGGTTATAATCATCCTTTTGTAGTTTTAAATGAACTTTTCCCAACTAAAAATTTTAATAAAATTTTTCCTTTCGGCTTTTATTTTGCGTTCAGAGTTCACGGAGTTTTTCTCTGAATTCATTCAGATGTAACGAAATTCATACGACTTGAAAAGTGCCGAGAAACGACTCAGTCTCACCCGTCAGCTCCCTTCAAGTTGAGAAACAACGCATCAATCTTCTATACAATGTCTCTGGATAAGTCGTACCCGAGAGAGTACATGTCTACTATTCAAGTTCTTCTGAAGTATTAATACAATCATTGTTTATTGTAAACATATGTTTTTACACCAATTATCAACTAGAAGTGATTTAGGGATATGTGCATACTAATATATATACAAGCACCTCAATGACAAACAATTCCCATACTTTTCATAGCCAAAAATATTAAAATAAATGGTATTATTTAGTGGGCGAATATTATAACTATTTAGCGATCTTTTACTAGTGGGATTTGAGATTACTTTAAAACAAAAACCTTTCAGTACATCGGCATCTCCGTATTAACTAAGTTTTATTCTTGGTAGAACACATATAAATTACTTTACGTATTTATTTTGTAGTCGAGTAAAAAATACAGAGAAATAGATAAAACAATGCTTGATACTTACCCATGCATGTAGCACCGCTCAACAAAGATATAAGATCAATGAGCTGATCGCAAGCGGGTGGCTCGGGTTTGGCTTCCCCGTAGACTCTCAGCCTGGCGATACCTCCGTCGGGGTATATGTTGACCCTTATGTGAGTCCACGCTTCGTCGCTTAATACCTACAACCAAAGTACTATGTAACCTCTCATAATAAAACTTAAAGAAACAAACAAACGACCTACATGTATGTAGAAAAACTGTATAATAAAAAATATTTAAAAAATTCAAAGTAAAATCTTTTATACATTGATCGAAGCGCGTAGCAGAAGAAAAGTTATTTTCCCCTCTGTTTTTGACATTTACAACGATGCCCTCCTGTTTTTTTCCCCGGTGAACGCTCCAAGTACCATTAAAGAAATCGTTGCAGAGCCAGATGATAGACCTACGTCATTCGGTCGAAACATGGCAATTCCATGTAGTTTGACATAACGCGACCAACTCAGATCCGCAACCTGCCTCTGTTTTCTGATAATGCAATATATTTCTTTAAGAAATATAATATTTTCGAAAGTTGAAAATTGTTTAAAGCAACAATTACCTTCTGGTAGTTCATTCGTGTGTCCTCGTAGCCGGGCTGTAGCGTGGTTACAGGCACGACCTCCTCCCATCTGTCAGAGTTAAGCCGCCTCACTCGTTCCAAGTCACATTCACTGCACGCTGACCCCATTCGGGACTCTCTCGACGGCATTAATGCTTCTTCTGCAACGCAAATAATTAGTGAAATATCGCTTTGTACACATATATTCATGCGCAGTGTCGTACTTTAGCGTAGGTAAGTAAGAAGAAATTTTAATGATAAATTCTGAAATTAAGGCTTGCATATACGCCAACGGCCTTGAACATACATTCTGAGTTTCGAACCTCTCCTCCCGGCTAACAGAAAATAATGGCACGGCAGCTGGCCGGCTCTAACGGAGTGATACTACGGCCTCACAGAAAATTGGCGTGAAACGGCATTGTGCTGTGTTTCGTTCAGCGAGTGAGTTTACCGGTGGCCCAACTTCCCTAATCCCTTATCCCTATTCCCACTCCTTATTTCCTCATAAAGGTCGACAACGCACTTGCGACTCTTCGGATGTCGCGAGTGTCCATGGGCGACAGCAGTTGCTTTCTATCAGGTAAACCATCTCGCTCGCTTGCCCCTCATTAAAAAAAAAAAAAGAAATAAGAATTTCTTTGTAGGGATTATAGTGTTATTTATTATTGTATTGTATAAAAAATCGTTCATCTTAACCAACTACCTTCGTCGTTTATGCAAATTTTAGAAAAAAATCGATTCACGGCACACTTCTTTTCTGATTAACTATAAACTCAGGGAAAAATTCCTCGCTAGAAGTTAAAAAATGATAATAATCGTTCTATAATATATATTTTTGGGTAATGTGCTTAACGTTTTAACATACTCATCAGAGGTTAAACTTACCCCGTTGGCCCATGTACAAGCCTTAAGTTAAGCTAAATTGAGTAGAAAAATGCTAGTGGATCGACAAATGGCGTCACTAGTATACGAGTCAACAACTG
The DNA here is from genome assembly GCA_026546445.1 of Cyclargus thomasi. Taxonomy (NCBI): domain Eukaryota; kingdom Metazoa; phylum Arthropoda; class Insecta; order Lepidoptera; family Lycaenidae; genus Cyclargus; species Cyclargus thomasi. Next base: position 3,148 of record JAOTAV010064488.1, on the reverse strand, counting down.
TCTTCATAAGAAGGTGGGCTTGATTCTTAGTAAGTGCTATAGGAGAATTCTATTGGAAGGGTACATTTTTACGTGCTTAGCGGTATATTACTTCGTCTTATGTGATGTTTGCACTAGGCAATCATATTGTGGTTTCGAAGCATATTCAGTATTTTTTTAACTTTATTTGTGTGGACAGTAGCTATGCATGCAATACAATAAAAATGTTTACCTTCAGGAGTCAAACAAGCGGCCTGGATCGAATATTTGGGAGCATAGTTCCCCGTAAAAAATGCCGTATCCACTAACAGACCTGCAAACAAAATAACAAACTAAAACTTCTGTTTGCAAGCTGCAACATTTTTAACAAACGGACTTTTTTCAAAAATATCACACCATCGGTAAGTGACAACAATGTAACTTAAAAATTTAATAACTTTTGGCATGGAGAAAAATATTTTCTTATTCATAAAAAGCCTTTGACTTTTCGAAATCCGCTTAAAACGTGCTAAACATCATCCATTGCTGCATACCTTTGATAACGCATTTGGTAGCCAGCTTGAGGATGCACCAGTCGTGGCCGGCGATCCTCTTTCTCCTCGTCTCCCAACCGTCCATCCACTTGCCGAACTCCGTGTACCTGTCGGCCACGAACACGGGGTCACTGTCCGATATCATGTTCTCGCATGTCGCAAAGAAGTCGTCGGTCGCGAAGGCGACTTTGCCGCCAGCCTGAAATAAAATGTATGCGTGAAATATGTTTGTATGATTAAAAAATATGTCAATTTGACGGTTTTTTTATTTTATTTTATATTATTTTATTTAGGGGGCAAGCGATCGTACGGGTTACCTGATGGAAAGTAACTGCCGTCGCCTATGGACACTTGAGATACCCGATGAGTCGCCAGTGCGTTACCGGCTTTTCTGTAGGAATAGGGAATGGGAATAGGTATAGTGAAGTTGGGCCACCGGTAAACTTATTAAATGAACGAAAAACAGCACAACGCCATTTCACGCCAGTTTCCTGTGAGGCCGTGGCATTACTCTGGTCGAGTCAGCCCATTCGTGCTGAAGCATTGTTCTCCCACGGCATCGAGCATCCGTATTATGTACTTGAGATCGGAAGATGTCTCAATCGTACACACCTCTACCGGGGTTTGAACCTGCACCCTTTCGAGTGCGAATTAAAGTTCTTACCCACTAGGCTACGGACGCTGGGAATGAATAAATTAATATTATGTTAGTTAGAGGGTAGTGACACTACATACATATTTTCATTTTATAATGGGGGAAATCGAAAGAGCCAGCTGACGGACCTATTCACTTGGTCAGAATATATTAATACCATGTAAGCCGTGATCTGTCGGCTGACTTTGGCTGTCTTTAAAATATGAGACTGAGTTTTGGCGGGGATTTCAAAAAGTGACGTTGTATTTTGTATTTTTTGTTAAATTTGTGTTATTTCGGTGTTTAATGTGTGATAATGGTAGAATATCGAATATTAAACATTCGTCGTTATGCACGAGTGTGGACAAGTGATAGAACTTTAAGAAATGTGCTATTTTGTGTTCCCCTCCAAAACTCTATCCGAAGTTTTAATAAAGCTTCTACCGCTTTACTTAATTGACTGATTCGACTCTGACTGTATTAACGTTTTTATCTTTACTTTGACTAGAGGATTTAGACTTGACGAAATTTATGTAACGTTGCTAAAAATTATTGGAACAAGAAAATTGGTTTCCCACCCTTACTTGACACTGGCCATGGTTATAGCCGATAGCGCCATATAAAAAAAATAAATAAAATATGAGACGTAAAAGGAACTACAAAAGTTATGTAACAAAAATTTTCCTCCTCGTTTAATAAACAACAAAAAAGCTTACGCCGGCACTCGCAAAATCACTGAGCTCTGCAAACGCAGGAACAACTTTTTCAATCATATTGAACTTCTTATAGTGGTAATGAGATAAACGATGAGCTAAACTGATCGCTACTGTGAACTGTCAACCCCTTATATACAGTCACAGATATCGACGCTGGTTAAATACAAACCTTATCAATTGCAACACTGTGATTTGAACTCAATGTTTGGTACAGTCGCCTCAGGAAATTGGTACAATAGTTATACTTAAATCAGATTTTATTAAATCGAAAGAGTTTACAGGATAGTTCTGCCTTCAGGCCACATAACATTTTATTGCCTTTAAATGCTTTTTTATCTGTCATTAAAACTAGGTTTTGTAGGTTAAAGTATACCGAAATTTAACATGAGTGCAGAAGCTAAGGTATAACATGCAAGAGCGTAACATAAGCCTTGATAAAATTAAATTATAATATTATTTACTTTGTAAATATATTAAATAGAAAAAATAAATGATACCTGCAACTCTTTAATTCGCCATAATTCGCTAATGGTAACATCCTTAGAATACTAAAAATCCAAAAACAATAAACATGAATATTGATAGTCTTGGAAAACTTTATCTCCAAAATGTATGTCAGTATGACTGAAATTATAACAATATATTATATTAGTTGCAACATCCATATAGTTTTCACGCTGACTGTACTTTACCGAATAGTCTATTTTTACTGGAAAATTTCTTTACGTAATAGTGGTATATTGTTAATTTCCTCGTTTTTTACAAACGAAAACTAAATGAAGCAAAAGGAAAATTTCGACCTTCGAATACCCGCCGGCAAAAACCTCAGTAAAAAGTTTATATAAATAGCTAAAAACTCTAAGATGTTAATTACAAAGTGATTACCTCAATTTCAAATTAATTTGCTCTTAATCGTGTCGTTTGCCAAATTGAGCATGATTGTTGCTGGCTATTTTCGTACTTAGCTAATTACATCTCTTGGCTTCACTCATGGGATAATTTCTTTGAAATTGCTGCCATTTCAAACAATAGAAATTCGCAACATTATACAACTAATTAAAATGACTGTAGGCAGTGCCTGCTGATTAGAATTAATTATTAGAATTAATTCATACAATAGGGAATATGCATGTTTTTTATTATTTAATTAAATAAATCTTACGTCATTGAAAACCGATTTAGTCCAATCAGTTTTTTGATAAAATTGACAACAACAAAGTTACAAGCCTTTAAAGTAGTCAGTTAGAAAGAGATATCCGATATTAATTGTGACGTCAAATTCCATA
>JAOTAV010064467.1:0-14313 GCA_026546445.1 Cyclargus thomasi | reverse complement strand
AAGTTATTGTCTGTATCCATATCTGTTTTAAAATGTGTGCAATAAAGTGTTAATCTATCTATCTATCTATCTATCTATCGTTTTTGGTACTTATTAAGTTAATTGCAACATACAATATAATACTCAATTTACGCATTATTAAACCAAGATCATGCGCATTCTCGTGGAAGATTGCGATGTTAATACCTGTTAGTACTAATATTGATCTTAGTATATCCTAGAGAATTAGCCGTTGGTCAGTTGGGGACATAATTTGGTAATCGAACCAAAGGCGTATGACAGCAAATTGCCTATCACCGTGTTAAGCGGATTGCTATGACTTGTATAAGCTGGGCGTATTATGGATTCTGGGAATGACGTTTATAAATTATACATATACAACGAACCGCTATATACGTTTTTAAATCACTTTAGTGTGTAATTCGGACAATATAGAAGAGTATTATTATAGTAGGAAAGTGATTATAATTGAAAAGAGTTTAAGCTGCTGCTTTTACAATACATTCTAGGTTGATTATAATTTATACCTATAAACTATGAGTAGGTAGATGAATATAAAAAATAAATTTAAAAAAAGGTTTTTTGTAATGCTTTTCGTCGGAAATGTGCAGGCTTAGGAAGACTAATGAAAGAGATGTTATTCACTAGAGTGAACAACATCTCTTAGTGAACAACACCTCTCAAAGTTAGAAACTTTGTTTAATAACTTACTTATGATCTGATTAACCACACACTGTAGTAACGTTGCCGTACCTACGTCACTTGGTCGGATATGCCAATTCCATGTAAGCCGTGATCTATAGGCCGGGTTGACATAACGTGACCAAATTACTTAGGTCCACAATCTAACTATGAATGGATTTACTTTTATCATTGTATTCTATCTACTAAGCTGAAAAAAAACTGATCGGACGCGGCTGACAGCCCACACAATAACGTCCGCGACTGACGGCAGACGCTGCTGACTTCCCGAACGTCCGCGACGCCTTATGGTTTGCACACTTAAATGTAAAAATATTCTATATTCAAACTCGATCGGAATCTCGCGATGTAAAATAAGTTTAATACAAAGATAAAGTGAATAGTTGAGCAGACAAATGCAGGCATCGTTCAAAGTATCACAAACTCGCAGCCCCCGGCGAAGTGCAAAACCAAAACTTTTGAGAGTGCAATTAATAAGAACGCCAGACATCTTGTTTTAAATTCCTTTTTAAAGAAGCCGTTTGAGGAATCTACATTTAAATAAATTAATAAATCGATAAGCTGCTTATAGGATAGTTATGATATAATTTACAAACTTCCCATTCCCGATCAGTGATAATCTTTTAAGGTAGATTATAATAAACTCAAACACAAAAAAAACAAAAGCAGACCATTTTATTACTAAATGTTATAAAAGGTTCTTTATGAACGAAAAGTGTGTATATAATAGACAACTTTTTTGTGATAAAAATACTTATATTAAATCATAAAAAATATAGCAATTTACAAGTAGATTTTTGCAGTCGCTTAAGAATATTTCAATAAGTAAAAATCATTTTGAATAAAATGCGAAGCTTGACGAAATACGATAGGGTTTAAACCAACATTTTGTCAAAATAACCCCGCAAAACTCTAAAATATACAAACGGAATCGGTATTTGGAATAAAAGGACCCTCGAGTCCTAAACCAACGGCATTCCACGAATAAAAACAACGCCCCCCACACAGTTTTAGTTAATACGACTTAATTAAATATATTCTTGTTTTGTAGACTTTTTTCAGTCAACAGTCGTAAAACTCAACAAAAAGCTGTAAAAAAGTGTATTCTTCTCACTTGTTGAATTCTTATGCAATAAAGTATATTTCCTTACAATCTAATATTATTATGGTAACACCTGTCGTAATAACGTTCTCGCAAATAAATGATTCATTCATTTAGTTTATTCATTTCTGGTATGATTACTCAGTTTCGTTTCTTATCATGTTGTATCATGTTTCTTTCTATATTGGGAATTGGTGGATTTTGTGTAAATAAAATTATGCACCTACTACAAATAACTGATTCTTATAGGTATTTTTAATCTCAAAAATAATAAAAAATTAACTACAACGTCATTTTATTTTCTAAACTTAAATTTAGTAAGTTTTGCTAACTAAAATTCGTAAGTTCTCTAGACCAAAATTGAGTTGAGAGCGTTCTCGAAAAACTTACTCTCAACATAGTTGTTAAGTTTGAAGCGCAAATTTCAAAGAGCTTTGCTAAAAACACAGCAGCTAAATTGGGTAGAAACATAGTAAATAGCATTATCCTTATCAGCCGCGCTATTCAATAGAAAATAACGCTTCGACAACAAAATCTCTTCACCATCGCTCGTAGGGCGAGCTATTTTTCGGCAGCAATAGTTAATAGTTCCGAACTTCCCATTAAAGTGAAAACTTTTGAGAAGCTTAGCTTAAAAGCTCGATTGTTAAGCTTCGAGAGCAAAGTTTAAAGGAAAAATGTTCGGGCTGGGAAATTTAAATATTGGATTTATGCGGGCGAGACGAATCGGTGCGGTATATGGAGAATTACGTTCAACTTTCAATTCATGATTCACCAGATTTTGCATTTTCGTGCATATTGTGTTTTGAACTTTTGATCGCCCTGTCTAGAACATTTTGCTGTCATGCTATTGCTTTCTAAATCGTTTTCGTTATCATCGTCGGCTTAGAATATGTACTATCAGGGAAATTTATTCATAGACAAATTGTGGATCTAAGTAATTTGATCGCATTTTTATATAAAACCGGATGACCTAGGCCCGTCAACTTCCTAAGCTAAGGAGTCAATTTCCTTGATGGTACTATCAGAAAAGTTTATTCATCGGTAGATCATCTATGTAATTTGGCAGAGTTGCATCAAACCCAACTAACAGATTACCACTAACATATTATCGACTTAACCCAACCAAGTTAGACGATCCGCCAATCGTATATAAATAAATTTCTTTGATGGTCAACAACCTATCTCGATAGGTCTAAACTCTAAAATCAAAGCCCACATACACAGATCGTGATTAACTTTAACCAGGGTTAATTTAACTGTTTTAGTTCTAGGTATTAATTGAATCAATAAATGATCTCCTTATTTTAAGAGCATCATTAACGGAATGAGTTTTCGACGTTGCAACAACGGGTGCTAGATTGATTAAGTTATCTATTATTGACTTTGATTTACGACTAGTGGCTTGTAGCACGATCTGTAGCTTTACCGTGAGTTGAAGTAATAGTATTTATCGATACTCGATAGCGACTACGTTAATTTTTAGTATGGCAAAATTTTGCAGCGCTTCTAGCGGTCACTTGTGGAACTTGGCCCCTGTGGGCCGAATTCCGAAACCGTTTTGAGACTCGAATCGCAATGCTGCATTTTACTATTCCTACTCTAAAAACGTGAAATGTAAAAGTAGGACGGCAACATTTGGTCGAATGTGCCGCTTGAAAGTAGAGCTTCTGCTTACATGAGACATTATTTAAGTACTGAATAATTCAATGATAAAAAAAAAGTCATGTAACAATTAAATGTTTATATTGATTTTACTTTATGTTTTTGTAAATAAGCTAAGACTAAGCTCAAGAGTTAATAGGTTATCCTAGAATTGTTTATATATTCAAACTAAACTCTAAGGTACTAATAATAGAATGTCCTAAGAAACAAAAGGAAAATTAGACAAATTTACCCCCATAGGCGTATCTTTAAAGGGTCAGGAACGAATAGTTCCCGCGCGATAAAGGAATTTGCGGGTGTCGTGTAGTTTCTAATATTTTTTATGTTACTGACCGAAGCCACAGATAGTGCAGATACTAGTTACTATGCTTAAGAGGGCTAAATGGGTCAAGATAGCCAATATAATCGCCCCTTAAAAATTGTTTCTGTATGAAAAAATTGCACTACTATCGAATTAGTAGTAGTTACAGTTTAAGACTACGTCTTATCACATAAACAAAAGACATTAAAGTTATATTTAATATTTCAAAGTAAATCTCTCTAGTGAGAGACGTGAGGCAACATTAATAACTCCGTCGCCACGCGCGGCGCTAAGCTGTTAGCTGTTACGTCTCACCTAGAAATGAGAGAAATAATTGCTTTGCCCCGTCCAATTCTTACACTAGTTCTAACATTGTTAGGTATTAATCGTAGCTGTTCTTGTGGTCCTTTATATAATTTCTATTGAAAATTTTGCTTTCTCGAACCAAAATTCGTATGTTATTTTGCCAGGAAATATATAAATTAAAATCCTTTCCATGATCTCAAAGGATAATCCTTATTATACGTTTTAGGATAACAATCAAATTCGTTGGCTTCTGCGTAAATATTTACCACAGACACACACACACACACTCACATTTTCAAATATAAAATATGATCAAATAGACAGTACCCAATGGCATCCCGATATTTTATTGCGGTGCAACCTAACATAATCAATTTCGAATTTGTAATATTATAATGCGGTTTGTTACCCTAGTTTTGGTAAAATAATTTCTAGTTGCGGTAACACATAATAAAAACAAATGGCAACACAGCGGGTAGGGGAAGGGGGACCCCCTTTGAGGGGGTAACCCTCCCGGGACGGTAACGCAATTACCGATACATAAATATATTAGCGGTATTACCCACCCCATACCGCTTAATGTTCGATTACTCGTTTATTCATATACGAGCGTTTTATCAAATTAACCACAAATCGAAATCTAGTCGCGGACAGAATTCATTTATCACTAAATCAGTTGGTTCAGCCATTGTTTTGCCAAATATTAGTTTTTTTTATATGCTATGCATGCGTTGTATTGTCAGAGAACATCATAGGCAGCAGTCCCATGTTTTTTTACGTTATGTTAAATGACGTAGGTCCGTCGTCAGTCTATGAATCAATCGACAATATCTTTCATGATACATAATTTGGTATACAAACGTTTTCGTTTGAATAACTCCCAAGTACCATATAAAAAACATCAATCAAGTCCAAATCATTTTCGTAGTTTTAAAAAACCGACCATGTGCGAGTTGGGCTCGCGCACACAGCAAGAAATTTATAAAAAAAAGTCCAAAATTATGAAAACATAAAAATTTATAAAACAAAGTCATCAAGTAAAAAAGATTAGGTGGGAATCGAACCATGGCCTCTTGGAAATTAAGCAAGCACCCTACTTACTCCGCCACGCCGCTGATGACAACCGCGTCGAATTTATCGTTACTAATATGCAACGGAAATAAAACACAGAAAATGTTTTCGTTGTACTAGAACCACCTTTAAATATTTCATTTATTTTGTTGTTATAGCGGCAACAGAAATACATATTCTGTGAAAGTTTCAACTCTCTAGCCATTACCGTTCTTGAGATACAGCCTGGAGACAGACGGACTGACAGACAGACGGACAGACAGACAGACAGATGGACGGACATCGAAGTCTTAGTAATAGGGTCCCGTTTTACCCTTCAGGTACGCAACCCTATAAAGTTTATTTAATATTATTATATATCGCAACGGACACCGTGAAGAAAGTTTATGTTTTATACTAGGTAGCAGCATATTGATGATAAAACAGATTTATACAGCATAAAGTAATTTTTTCCAGGAAGAACTTTCCATTTTCCTGGAAAATTTCCATTCGCAGGACAGATGTCGTAGACATCGCCATAATTTAAATTTTATGCTTTTTATAGTATCCTGTTGACTAGGGTATAAAAAAGTAAATGATACTACTTTAGGTGTTGTATGTTTCACTTATACAGAGTTGAATGTGAAAGTTGAAGTGCTGGAAGCGAACAAAATTTATAATTTGTATGGGCAAGCGCCCCAGGGATGTTTGGTCCATATGAAGAATAAAATAGTTTTTCGCTTTCAGCGCTGCAACTTTCACAGTGAATTGTGTATATGGGACAAAAACAAAACCTAAATTATTAGTCACTTAATTTTCGTACATCCTGTATATTCGAATTGACGTTACTCACGATATAAAAATATTCGGATTAGTAAATTACTTTAACATTGTTCCATAATTACTTCTTAAAGTTTAAAATAAATTCTTGGAATTAATTCCACAATAAATTCGCAAGTTGGCTCTCGTAATAAGCAAATAACACAAATTGTAAAAGAATCTTGTAATTTCACGAAACATCGGAACGCGGCGAATGCTTGTTCTCCTTTGTGGTCCTCCCCGGCCGGGGCCATTTGCGCTAATTCAGGTTACAGCTAACCGTTTCTCAACTTAAAATAAATAAATTGATATTGGATTTGACGAATGTATTCACCATTACAACACACCATTAAACAATATAACATAAAAATGCATATCCCTGGTACAAAAATATTACTAAAGGAAATTATAATTTGAAAAAAAAACAGCTTCTTCAGAAAGGAAGTCGAGATTAATTGCTTCTGCGGTTACCTCAACACCGATTTTATTTTTATTTAATGTGAAAACTGCGGGAGCCGTTAAGCAATTTAAAAAAAAAATCTTAAGGGGCCAGATGCAGCGAATGACCTTGAGCATCCGAGTGTTTCCACACCCCCTCTCGTACCTCACCCCGAAATTACGCCATCCAGTCAGAGTGCACAAAATCACATAGTAATTTTAGCAGAATTGCCAGCTTTAAAAAAAAAATGTCAACCAAAAACGAGACCGCACCAACATGTAACAAACAATAGTCAATTAAGTCATACAAACTTCGTCTAGCAGAAGTAATTCAGATAATTCCCCAACAAGATTTGAACCCGCACCCCAACTAGGAGTTACAGCTAACCATTTCTAAAGTTAAAATAAATAAATTGATATTGGATTTTGGCGAATATATTCACATACAACATTAAACAATATAACATAAAAATGCATATCCTTGGTACAAAAATATTACTAAAGGAAATTGTAATTTGAAAAAAAAAACAGCTTCTTCAGAAACAATGTCGAGATTCCAAAGAACTAGAATAAGACATAGTCTCGGTCTTACTTAATAATTTCACGATGCTTAATCAACGATTTACGACTTTAACAACTAGCTAGGGGCAAATGGACCTTTACCAACGCTTTTGTTATGGATATAACAAACTTTAAAAGTTACCTGAAAACATAGACCTGTTGTCTCAATTTAAATAATAACTTGAAAATAAATCAGTTTAAAATATGTAACTAAAAAAATTGATCGAAACTGTAATGTCGTTGTCATTAGGGTAGAGATTTTAATTATTATTACAATTTTTTATAAATAACATTTTTCTCAACTTGTTTTGCAAAAAACAATATTTTCGAAATAAAAAGTTACGATACTGCCCAGTAGAAATACAGTCATAGAAAAATCTCACTCCCCTTTGTTAAAATAAACCAGAAATTTTTGCCGTGGAATAGCCGTGCTTCGGCATGAATGGGCCTACTCGACCGGAGTGATACAACGGCCTCACGGAAAACTGGCGTGAAACGGCGTTGTACCGTGTTTCGTTCAGTGAGTGAGTTTGATGGTGGCCCAACTTCCCTAATTCACCTATCCCTAATCCCTTATAAAAACCGGCAACGCAATTGCGACCCTTCGGATGTCACGAGTGTCCATGGGCGACGACAATTGCTTTCCATCAGGTAACCCGTCTGCCCGCTTGCCCCCTAAATAAATTTAAAAAATTGTTCTCTTAAGTATATTAGAATGTAAGTACAAACCTCTAACTAGTTTCATAAACAACAATAAACCTTCCAGCGCTAAAAGCTCAAAGCTAGAAGCAATGAAGTCTACAAACTAGGCATCATAAAGTTAGCTCAAACCACAACCTAGGTCTATGATAAAGCCCTAATTATGTGACAGCACGGCTCGGCCGTCGCTCGGAATACATTAGCCGTTCCATTGAATACTCTAATTTCCTAGGTCTAGATCCATTCTAACGCTAGAACGGATAGGCTTTGTGGACCGGAAAGCGTCTTACTGGACGAATTAGTTCTCGACAGTTGTAGGGCATGGCACGGATTCGTTTGAAGCCTCCACTGATATAAAACGACAGATTGGAAATTTGTTATTCTATGAAATTAGGGGGAAATCACCTGATGGGAGGCGACTGCTGTCGACATCCTTCGGCGCTTGCAACATCATAAGAGTTGCAAGTGCGCTGCCGCTAAATAATCGACCGATAATAATGTACCCAGGTAGTATTTAATCATTATTAAATTTAAATGAATGTAAATGGATTTGAATAAATAAAGCAGTAATTCATTTGTCAAAGATATTTCACCGGGAAATTCGGTGAATTTGTAATTTCAATAAAATCAGATTACGAATATTACAATAATTAGTATCCTTAAACGTTTTCGATTATGTTTTTTTTTTCAGTTAAAGCCAACACGAGTTTGGACAATATTAACGATTGTCGTTTTACGTTTTAATTTTTTATCTCCTTCCAAGAATGCTGTGGTGTAATTTTTTTTATTTAATTTCTACAAAAAAATATATATTTCCAAAATTTCCAATTAATTGCTTCTCCGCTTACCTCAACACCTATTGTATTTTTATTTAATGTGAAAACTACGGGAGCCGTTAAGCAATTTGAAAAAAAAACTTAAGGGCCCAGATGCAGCGAATGACCTTCAGCATCCGAGTGTTTCTACACCCCCTCTCGTACTCACCCCGAAATTACGCCATCTAGTCAGAGTACACAAAACCACGTAGTGATTTTAGCAGAATTGCCAGCTTAAAAAAAAATAATGTCAACTAAAAACGAGACCGCACCAACATGTAACAAACAATAGTCAATTAAGTCATACAAACTTCGTCTAGCAGAAGTAATTCAGATAATTCCCCAACAAGATTTGAACCCGCACCCCAACTAGGAGGGCAATTCAAAAACCGTAATATATTCATCCTGTATCCTGCGGCCGGACTAATTGGTGATCCACCCTGTATCGTCACTTAATAAAATCCGGGACACCCTTTATGAGGCGCCCTTTATTGGACCGCCCTGGGCCTCTCGCTACTTATTGAAAATCTTGTTTACTACTCACTTTTCGTCCCTAGTTTTCGGGTAGTAAAAGTGTTGCTAGTAGTTTATTATTCTTAAAGCCTGTTTCACCGCTTACTGTTAAAGTTTCTGTAAGGCTATTCACAACTTTTTAGACAGATTCTCCATACAAAATCTGTCAAATATGGTGAAATGATGAATGGTGAAACAGGCTCTTAGCAACGTAGTTCGATGACGAACTTGGTAGGAAGTACCTACCAACACGGAGAACTAGCTTTCACCTACGGCCTGCGTGAGTTAGGTCTTACAGATCTTAGTGAGTTAGGTCAGCCCTTTTTATAAGCCTAATTTTATCAATATGAGCTAAGCATTTTCGGCGTGACTGACAGATTAAAAAATGCGATACTCATAAAACTTTTTTTTCCTACTTTCGACTCGCAAAACTACGGCTGTTTAAATTTTATGTAGAGTTTTAGGTAGCTAGAGTAGGTTTCCGAATTTTCAATTTCAATGGATGTACAAATATTGTATGATCCATTTGCGCTACGTCACTGTTGCGTTAGAAATAAAAAAACGTTCCGGTTGTACACTTTTGTCACACGGGACGGTATTTCGCGAAGGGCAGATCTTTTATCTATTATTTACATTTCCATAGTGCGGGGTCTCAATCACGAGGTATAATGTATGCACCCTACAAATCAACCACATACATCGCTACCGTAGGGCGACCATGCGGATGGAAATTAATATTAAAGTTTCATTATGATGAGAATATCGACTTTGAATTTTAAACACGTTATACATTTATTCATTTTTTGGCACTGTGGTTTTATTATATTGAGAATTTTCTTGAGGATTAGATTGTATTTGTTGTATAAATTTTAGGGGTAAAGTGACTGTAAACACAATAAACGAGTCCTCCAACATTTTTTTCCCAAAATCATTTAAGCTCTACTTTGATCAGAATACCAGAATATATATACAAAATCGAGGGAAATTAACGTATACTAAAGCTAATTTGTATTATATTTTTAATTTATTTAGGTCAACATTTTTGTACCTAAGCAGCGCTGCCCAAACACTATCACAATTTGTAACTCTTTAAATAAAAAAAAAATCAAAACATAAAAAAGGAAATTGAAAATAACCAATAAATTAATGAATATGAAAAATCAGCGATGTTCTAATGAATGCACATAATACATGGTCACCCTATAAAATAATCCTCTGAACAAGGCCCCCGGTGATCTCAACTCAAATAATGCTGCGGTTATTTGTCAGGGGATTAGCGCTCCATAGCGGCGCGTGTCCAATTACATACAGTGTGGTCACCCTCTTGTCAATATAATGGGACGGTTCTGTCTATTGCCACAATAGACGAAAGCGGTAGGCCGACTTGAAACAAAATGGCGAGTCGAGGCGCGGTGCGACGCTACAAGGATGCTTCGAACGGCTAAGCAATGCAGCAGGTGCGATGACTATTATCATACTACGATTTCAAAAACAGGCCTTCGTCGGCCTACTGATTATACTGTCTATTGTGCTATTGCTTGCGACTTGAATTGTCGAAGGAGATATGTAGCGGGAATATCACGTGAGAAATACAATGTTATGTTGACCATTGGTGATCGTCTCCGGGCAAATCTATACATATAATAAAACAGTAAATGAGGAGTGTCTGTACATTTAATATTTTTACAAAATAATCAAAAGCTAAGGAACATTACATAATAGAACACATATCGACAATAAAAGTTGTCTCTTTGTCTATTTGTACGCGCTAATCTTGGGAACTGCAAGACGGATTTGAATAAATCTTTTTTTGTTTAATTGCTATTAGATCTGGGCAACATATAGAATACTTTTTATCCCGGGAAAATGTACGGTTCCCGCGTAATATACAAATTTTTGCGCAACAAAGTTGCGGGCATCAACTGGTCATATAAGCGGCTTGGGGATAGCTACCAGGGTTCGTGGGACTCCCAGGGAGGCTACACCTTATACCCACCAAAAACCCAACGGTTGTTCACATTTTTCGCTTTAGGCAAAGTTACGGGATACGTCATACGCGTGATACACAAGCGCGAACACTCATATGCCTCCTAATTGAAGACATAAGTGGAAGAAAAGAATAACTAATATTTTTCAAGCTTCGGGTAATTACTTATATGTAACTACTTATCTAGCTACACGTCAAATTTGATTTTATATAGTTTTTCGAGTCTTAGTGCGTCTATTTACGCAAAAATCTGTCAGTTTTAAAAATGTTAGTTATCTGCTTCTTCAAATTTCGTCTTTAATTTTAAAAGAACAGAAATTACTTCTATCTTATAATGTAGCTAAAGAAAGAGCTAAGAGATTCTATTTCAGGAAACTTCCTTATATATGTCGCCTGTCGGATATGTGTCCAAAATTTCTTTGGCAGATTCTCCATAAGTCGTGAACAGCCTAAACGACACCTATCAGATAGCGCTGAAGCCCTTAACAAGTGTCCAACATTGAGAAAAAGCAAATAGGACCGCACAATATAGCTATGAAGTACGATGTATCCATTATGCAGTCATGTCTACGCGACAAGCTCAGCCAATGTAGCGGACTGACGTGGGATGTCCGCGCAAATCAACCGACCTAACTTTATGACAGACACACTTTGATATATGTATCTAGCATAGATGAAGTTGCATCTAAATAGAAATTCAAAATGACTGACTGACTGAGTCATTTAACATTGCACAGCCAAAACCAAACTGATCGGCAGAGCCATTATGTATTTCGCGAAATCAAATTCGCTAGACTGGACTGGAGGTTAGACTGCTTTTGGTTTCTTTTTTCTATTCTGTGCTTTTAGCATGGAGTTTTTTATACAAATCAGTTCCAAATTTGAATTTTAGTAATTGAACGTTATACCTGATTTTTGTTGATAGCAATTTTTACATATTATAGCCCTGTTGGAATTTAGCAAGCAGGCAGACGGACGTAGACATCTGTTCAGAAGGGATTTTGATTAAGTCCACCCGAAAGGGGATAAAATACGAGAAGAAAGTTTATATGAAATTAGTTGTTTTCTCTATTTCCAAAAAACTTTTTTTTTTAATTAAAACCTGTTTTTCCTTTTCTTTAAAACTTTCTTACAAATAAATCCGAGCTCAAAGCGCTATAAAATTTAACTAAACACGGATAAATTGCTTTTAGAAAATCCAATAGACGTATCGAATGTCGCAAAAAATGTATTTGAAGCTCGATCCCCACTTAACCACATCGAGATAAGCTTCAATTCATTGCAACCGCGCACTTAAAAATTGAACAATTGCTACAAAACCGACATCTGCGCAGGGGATGTCAATGGATTAGACCACCGATATAATATATCATCTAGACGTGCCTCGTCATTTAAATTCGTCGAACATGACTTGAATATAAATTACTTTTACAAACGAATTACGTTTTCGTAAAGTATTATAATGCTTCAATCAAATTGAAATTTAAAAAGTTTACAATTTTCTAAGTTTTCTCGAGCATCTCTGAGGGAGAACCAATTATTACTACTTTTTTCATATTGGGAAGAGCTTCATATTGCATTGCCGATATCCTTTTGGGGCTGAAATATGTGGGAACCGGTGGTGCTACGGAAGAGCACCGAGCTGATTACCCACTAAAGCCCAATGCCCAATGAAAAGTTTCTAATTATCTGGGTAAGTAGTAACTAAATTTTAACTTGCAACTTGCTACTAAATTTTGTGCTTACACGCATATAGATGATAATTTATAATTTAGTTATCTACTTAATACGTGCAAACAAGACATTAAAGAAATCCATAAAAAAATATACTACTTTGCGTGTATCTACAATAATACATCAAGTTCGGTTTAGTTTATTTAAATATTTAGTTGTGACTGTGGGTTGCCCCCGTGGTCGCGGATAACGCTGACGAGATGTGCAGATGGCCGTGCAATTCATTTTAATATTCAAATGTTTAATTACATTTGATATTAGCGTAGCACACATGTAAAAAATCTTTAACTGATGAATTTGTTTATTAAAAAAACCAAGGTTTGCAACTTGTTAGACAGTCTTTGCAATTTCGCGAGTGCGGGTTAGAAATTAACCTACCGCGAAAATATACGCCAGGTACCAGACAACAGCGAATGATTCAGGGTCATATTGCGAAAGTTTAGTTGCTAGTAAAAATCTGATCAATTCTCTCTGGCAAGGCGAGAAAATCGAATCTACTTAACAGCGTTGAATGTAGCCGTTTCAATATTCCGTGTGACGACCAGCCATATGGCGGTCTCGTGATTGAACAAAATATATTCGTATTCCGAACACAAAAATTCTTTATTAAGCCGTCAACTGTGTCAGCTGTTTGCAACTCAAACAAGTTGTGAGCTAAAGATACGCGCACACTTTGATGGAGCGTGCCGTGCCGTGTCGGGGCGGGCCGGGGCCAGCGCAGAGCAAAATGGCACACTGTCGACGGGCCGGGTCTCATCGCCTTGCCGGATTATAAGTACGCTAGTGTGACCACTTTAAAATCACTCGTGACTCGATATACCAAAAACGTTGTTATATTCTACTAAGATCTACTAAACTAAGCTATAGCATAGCTTGTAACAAATATTTTACGTTTTTTTAACGTATTAACATTAATAAATTAATGTATTTATGTGGTTAAAACTTATATAAAATTTAATGTTTAAATAGACTGCCAGTATCTTTTTAAAATGTTTTTTTTATTTATTCTATTAAGTATATAAATTTCCTACTAAAAGATTTTAGACTACCTACTAAACGATTATTCATTTGTACCACAAAGTAGAAATCTACTAAATATGGTCATCTTATGAAGACTTGCCGGGCGGTGTCGCATCCGCCGCGCAAAAATCCCACTGAGGCCCGACATGCTCCGTCAAGGTATGCGTTACGTGCATCCGTCACCATACAATTTGTATGGAGATGATTTTTCCGAGACCCGGCACGCTGCGACGCGGAATAGTTTGCTCGATCCATAATTGTACAGTAGCCGTGGTAAAATTTTTCGTTAATGATGTAAAATCTATAACAGATTAAACTATAGTTTTTTTTTTTTTTTGGCCACATACATATGTATGTATGTTGTGGTCATCAAAGTTACCAAGCCAATAAAGATATTTTTTTGACTTATTTTTTTAACAAAAAATTTAAACTTTAAAGTAGCATATTCTTTCAGTTAAAACAAGACCGAAAACCCCAAAGTCGTATCTGTAAGGAATCATGAGTTCTCTCAGTACCTTCAGAAACATGGTATACCTTGGTACCAAATCTCACTTTTTGCTAACATTTACCTGGGGCGCTTCTAGGGAAATCAAAATCACCA
>JAOTAV010064466.1:0-39720 GCA_026546445.1 Cyclargus thomasi | reverse complement strand
CTCTGACTGTATTGACGTTTTATCTTTACTATGACTAGACTTTAGACTTGACGAAATGTATGTAACGTTGCTAAAAAATATTGGAACAAGAAAATTGATTTCCCGCCTTTACTTGACACTGGCCATGGTTGTAGCCAAGCGCCATATAAATAAGTAAATAAATAAATCAATATTAAAACTATTTCTATTAAATAGATAATTAACAAGTGGATTGAAGGAAAGTGATTTAATAAATAATGCCGCGACCAAGACGATCGAATCCTTCCCGACAAAGAAATAATAATTAATGATTAATGTAGTTATTTAATTTTTTTTATTGTATTTTTCCCAATAAAAAAAACACAATTTGCTTATTTATTGTCATTATGGCGGAACAAAGTTCGCAGGGTCAGCTAGTCTTAAATAATATTGGTATTCCATCCACATCATCCACATCAACTATAACTGGGAGAAATTTTATGCTTTTACATCTACGCGTCTTTCGTAAAAGGGGGTACAACGTTTTTCGCTCGCGTATTAATATATAGATCCTACTATCTTGCTAATGTCAATATATCAAATTACAACAAAATCCATAGAGTGATTTTAGTTTCATTGTCGCAGAAACATTATAACAAATTTATGTTTCAAATATTTTTTTGTATCATGATTAATGAAAGAATATTAATATTAACGTATGTAGTCTACGTAATATTTTATACAATGTCGAGCTTTGTGTGCGTATTGAAATATTTATAACAATACAAATAAATGTTAAATCGAAATTACAACGGACTATTCGACGGCGCACACATAAAGCATATTGATTAATCCCATAACCCATTCGGTGACGGAAGCTTTGGTTCGCTATAACGAAATTCAATTTTAGATTCATGTTCATTCTATTATTTAAATCTAATGCCGTTTGTCCACTGCACTCGGCCATCATCAACGAGATTTTTTCGGTCCAATAAAATGACACTGTACGACATAGATAGACAAAATGAAACCTTCATTTTGCCCTACGCCACTTCAGAACGGCGACGCTACGCTAGAGCAGGCTTTCTCAACCTTTATTCCACAAAGCCTCCCCGAGCCAAAAATAAAACTTTCATGCCCCTTCCCCTTAATATAATAGGGTAAAATATATTGTGAATAGAAAAGTCAACATTTATTTTAAATTAAATATTAAAAATTGTAATGACTGTGTTTCTTGAACATCATCTAGCATATAACGTACCCACAACGCCCCTCCTAAAATTTCTATATACCCCCCTAGAGGGGCGTGCCCCCCGGTTGGGTAGTCCTGCGCTAGAGCAATGTCGCTAGAAAATGAAACCTGTGCCCTTTGTCATAGAGTGGCATCTTAGCGGGCCGAAATAATCTCGTTGCCGGTCCCGGCGGGCCGTGGACAAACGGCGTATTACACGTGCAAAGGCATTTCTAAATTATTTGTGATTAAACATCACAAATTAATGATATTCTCGTGATTAAAGCAGCAAACCAGTGCCAGCGTCAACGCGTTCAACGTGGTATGATCGGAATAGTCATACCGAAAAGTATTTAATAGAATCAGGCGTTACTTTGCGGAAATCCATAGCTTCAAGTTTAGTAAATTAAAATTTTTAGCAATATTCCGCAAAAATTAACCTCAACTTGCAAGTAAAAATGCGGGTTGAGAACCGACGCGCGTTTCGCCCCAACACAGGCTGAAGTTAATTTTTGCGAAATATTGCTAAAAATCTTCATTTACTAAACTTGAATATCGAAGAGTATTCGGACTTGAAACAACACAAAAATCGGTGCGGGTACGACTATGAACATTTTGACAAAGCTCTAAGCGTCCTCTCTAAGCTGAAATATGTATGTACATCAATATAAAGTATAATTAGAACACAAAATATAAGGCATTACGACGAAAGACTGAATCGAATAACATACAAAGCTGTGTGTGACATTAATGTCACATCAATTGAGTAGAATCGGAGCTCTCCATGGAAATTAGGCGTTATTGTATACTGTACATTAGTTGGCATTCGAGTTTAAGCGGATTAAGTTTGGATTTATTAACAAACTCCTGAATTGCAGAATCTATGCCTGGCAGTCAATATTTTATACGCGATTGTCGAATTAACTCAATCCTTAACTTACAAATCTTGTGAGCAGTATCATTTACCTATTTCATGTTGTCGAAAAAAACTGCGCTCACCATTTTGAATAACTTAATTATAACAGACGTTTATAACTAAATAGCTATAATATAGGCTTTAAATTAAATAGCTATAATAGCTATAATATAGGCTAATAGCTATATAATATAGGCTTAAAACAAACTGAATAATAATAATAAATACTCTTTATACAACTGAAAAATAATGATACAGGATACATTTTAATAAAAACACGAGTATAACACAAGGGTGGCCTTATTACTAACCAGAGGTTAATAACAAATAACAGAGGTTTATAGTTGAACCAGCATTTGCCCACGGCTTCACTAACGTGGAATTTGAAAATCGCGTAAACATACGAATATTCTTGTCAGCCTCCTTTGGGAAGATTATGTTTTTCTAAGACCAGAAGTATCCTATATTAGTCTTCATTCTTTTAAATATATCTATGCCAGAGACAGTCGATTGGTTGTTTCGTTAGGGCGCGAAGTGAGGACAAACAAACTCTTTCCCATTGTATGGATTCTGGAATGCCTCTTAAGCTCATATCAGAGACATGCTAGAAGCTAATAAAGTTAGTTATATTTAGGCACACCTGGTAGTATATTTTTCAGGTGTACCCAGATACACCTAAAAACCCAAACCTCCTCCTAACGTAGTCAATCAACAAAAAAGCAACACACAAAACTAATTTCATTAATTCATCATTGTTGACTGTACATAAAGGTACTTTTCATTACACAAAAACACCATTTTCCATCCTTTGAATGGACGAAACCCTATTACTGCATTTTTTCATTTTAATGAAGCCAGCTTTGTGCTCTTGAAATGTTTCGGTAAAGTGTTCCACGTTTTAAGCGTATTTCTAAAGTTTAACGCACTGAATGCTATAAATCATTAGGGTTAGGTAACAACGAGACAAAACGCACCGCTGCATTTTAAAGGTAGAATTCTTAATTCTAATGTAAAAAAACACTGTGTGCAAAGTTTTACCACGTTTCACGTTTCCTTGTGTAAGTTACACTTTAGAAAAATCGCTTTTCAAAGAATAGCAACATATTTTGCACCTTAACCTGTGTACACTACCTTTTAAGTACCAGGGGGCATCTCTGGAAAATCTTCGTGGATTCATTCATCTATTACATAAAAATAAGTAGGGTTTCTTTCCTGACGATATAACTCCAGAACGCAAGAACCAATTTCCACGGTTTTGCATCGTTGGAAAAGTCCCCGACTCCGTGAGGTTTGTAGGAAAGAAAATTTTGGAAAATTTTCAAGAAAAGAGCAGGAAAATAAAAATTATCATCTTTATTACCACGTGGACGGAGTCGCAGATAACAGATAGTCAATTATAATATAATTTCAAATATATTACTACTATTAAAATCGGAATTGAAACCAATTTAATCATTCCATTTGCTGGAAAGAGCACGTCAAAATGAACAAAACACGGTAGCGTTTTATTCTAAGAAAATTGGACTTTTATACTGGTTTCGTAATAAAATTGTGCATCTGGACGGCGATGGAATATTTATGTGCTAATCCACTCCAGTCAAGGCGAGAGTCTATACAAAGAGTTCAATAGATATTTGAAGGGCGACCTTTAAGCCCTTTCGACAGATAACCTGGCCATTCAAAAGCGCTCCTTCGCACCTAAACAGGACTCCCGTTACATCAAAGTAATTCGATAAAAACCTCCTTTGTTGTTTTTTCTTTTTTAACTAACGCCAGTGTTATTCGGTTTAGCGGGAAATTGTTTTTAAATTCGTTTGATGTAATAAAAGAATTGTTCGAAATATCGTAACTTGGAATTCGGTAAATGTAATAGTAGCAATTTTTAATTTTCCATATGTTCGTTCCGTTTGACTAATTGAGTTCCTAAAATTTTAGGAAAGTTGGCACAATTTGTTAAACTAACCAGACTCATGTATGTTTTAACCGAAACTAAAGCATAACTATCCGGAGGAGTGTCTATAAATTACGAGAGCCGTTTTTGACAATTCAACACTAACATTTTTACGAGTTTTTATTTCAGTTGTCGTTCGTTAACGTTTTATTTCCAATAAGAATAATAGGTGAAGCGTATGGATTTCTAAGCCATATGGGTGCTAGTGTCCTATGGCCGCCTAGAAAGTCAGCATATTTTGTGGGTAGGATCAGGAAAATCAATACGGCGCCAGATTGCCTAGAATCTAAGTAACTTGGTCATGCTATGTCAAATCCAGCTAACATCATGACTTTCATGGAATTCGCTTATTTCGACCAAATTCTGTTTCTATTTCTCCGTTGGTACATGGAGAGGCAAAAAGTGGCCTTTTTGTAAAAAGGGTAAATACTCCTCAGCCTATTGGTGTAACACAATAACATGACTTAGGTACCGATAAATTACCTCACCTAGCTATTAGGCCCTCCTGCAGCTTAACATCGTCCTGTTAACGACAAAAACCCCTTAAACCTTATGACTAAAATAATAAGAGCTATAATGAGCGGTAGAGCGATTGAATAATCGTTTTCACAGACAAATTGGTGTTTACAGATTAGATACTTTAGTTTTTAAGCTAATTAAAATGCCCGTTTTTTATTTGTTCGGATGAGTTAGATTAGAAGGAGAGAATTTTAATCTAGAACGTTTTTGGAAGTCCAGAGGGTAGAGACGGTATTCATATGATCAGAAAGTGATTGATTCGATCTAGTTCTTCTCATAAAAACTGTCTTGAATGTGTTCAAAAAGATGTACTATAAAATAATGATTTCATTTTTCAAGTTCAGCGATTTGGCTTAGCAATATGCGAAGGTTTCCGAGAAACAATATTTATTCACTTGTTATTGTACCTTGCGTGAGAGCGGGAAAACAATATCAAATACAAACCATTGTCCTTGTAAAAGGGTTTCGTAAGATAATATTATGGAGGCTGTAAGCTCCTGAAAAAACACGTCCCTTATACATTTTCCGAAGTATGATTTACGTTTTTGTTTATGTTTTCGATAAAGTATTTTGAACGATTTTCGACGCTTCATCAGCACTAAAACGTGAATTTTCTTTAATATAATTTTAAACAATATTAATGTAAGCAAAAGTCATGATTATATTAAGCCGACGGCATACGTGCTTGGCTACGTATAAATTGACAATTAAAAAGTTTCATTTCCCTATCTGAAAAAAAATGTTATTTCCCGGCACTGAAATAACATAAGCTGCAAACTTTTTTGCAGGAAAATGTACGGCTTTCGGGATACTCTCTATGCCCCCTTTACATAATCAGCGAATACAGTCGATGGCACGCGAACACGAATATATATATTTGTTTCTTGCCCCCATATTTTTTAAAAATATGGGGGCAAGCGAACAAAAAGTTTACCTGAAGGAAAGCAACTTCCTCCGCCCATGGACTCTAGAAAGATCAGAAGAGTTCCAGGCGCGTTGCCGAACTTTTACGAGGAAATACACTTTCTTTTTGAAGGTTCGCAGATCGTATCGGTCTGGAAATACTTCTTATGATAGTTCATTCCAAAGTTTTACTATGAGTATAGAGGTCATACTCGCCTCTGTCCGCCGACATTCGTCTATATATATTTGATCGGCGAGTTGAAATATACTACGGATATGTAAACGCGATCGTGCCGAATAACGAACGACGAACATCGCCGATATGTAGAGGCACCATTACGCAGGTGGAGTTGCGCGGAACGTGTGTTATATACGTGGGAGAATATTCTAGAATGCAGGGGCCGGAAATGCCGAAATCGCGCCTCCGCCCACGACATGAATATGCGGCGTACAAATTGCCTGAATGTATAATTCATAATGGCGTCCTCACGTGTGACGTAATTCCAACCGCGAAACTGTTTACACCTCGCTGTTATTTCGCCCGCAGCAGCACTTTTAATCCAAAGGCATAAGGTTCATTTTATTAAAATCTTGAAGGATTCTTGAGGATCTGCAATACATGCCAT
This sequence comes from Cyclargus thomasi, assembly GCA_026546445.1. Lineage (NCBI taxonomy): Eukaryota > Metazoa > Arthropoda > Insecta > Lepidoptera > Lycaenidae > Cyclargus > Cyclargus thomasi. The sequence continues at coordinate 33,616 of JAOTAV010064466.1, read as the reverse complement.
GTTTACGGAATTTGCCAATTTACAATTCATGGAATGTGATTTATAAAAAGTTGTAATATACCTCATATACCCATAATAAATTTTTTGCCTCAAAATGCCGTGATACGGCACATTGATTAATAAATACATCAGACAATCGGGTGATCAGCCTGCATTGTCATTTCCTAACCAAACTTGGAAATAACATGTTTCCAACGCAGGAATCGAACCCCCGAGTCAAGAGCAGAGCTCTGTACCACTAGACCACGTACCGATATAAGCATTAGGCATTGATATACCTACTACATTTTATGTAGGTAACTGATAGACACACATAAGATTTTAGAATATCAACCTAATCAATAAAATACGCTTAATATTAATTAGAAAGAACTCATTATAGCGCTGTTTGTGTTGTTTTTGTGGCCCAGTGTAATGTTTGCTCGAAGCGCCGGTTCCCTTGCCAGCCTTGTTTACCTTAATCGCCTAAAACTTGCCAACAACGTGACACTAATGGTCTGTTTAAACAGATAATTGATACTCAATGATACTCACTGTAGATGTGTTTATTCGGCACGATAATGCAAACAACTCTTTGCGAAAATCACAATTCTAAATAAAGAGAAGTGTTTTTATTTCCATATAGTCTGTAAGAAATTATTTGATCATGTTTTCTCTGTATTCACAACGAGCTACTTATCTGGCGTTAAGAAGTATTTTCGTCCTCTATTTTACCTCTTTGGAGGTAGAATCTATCAAAATCCTTTCTCGGTGAACGCCTACGTTATAACATCTACCTGCATGTCAAATTTTATCCCGATCCGCCAAGTGCTTTTAGACTAAAAATTTTGGTTTAACAAAAGTTGTATTATACAAATTATTGCTAAAAACAGAGATTTTATCAAAAATAACGAATAACAAGAGCAATTAAATGTGCAATACAGACAGTAGAAAGGTCTCCTACAAAATCTTGTTAGTGCTGAGTGGACCGTTTTTTCTAGATTCAAAAATAAGACGAAAACTTTCGCTAGATGTTGTTGGAAGAGTACCAACTTGTGTCAAAGGTTTTATTGTGAATATCGAGAAAATCAATGTTTTGGAAGAAGCTGGTGAGACGACTATGAGACTTTCTTAAGAATAACTGCAACGTCCTTTTATGAATTAGCGGGGCAAACGAACAGACGATTCACCTGATAGAATTAAGCAACTACTATCAGATGAGTTGTAAGAGCGTTGCTGACCTTTTTATGCTAGAATAGGCTAAAGGTATAGAGAAAGGGACTTTGGATGGGAAATAAGGTGGGGAGTTGAGCCTCCAGTAAACCCACTCACTCGACGAAACACAGCGCTCAAGCGCCGTTTCACGCCAGTTTTTTGGGAGGCCGTTGTATTTCTCCGGAGATATGCTTCGGCAAAATGATGTAAGATGTCAAAAAATTATGCTGTAGACGAAAAGTTATGATGCATTACATTTTCGATTCGACTTTAAGCCTTTAAGTTCTAAGAGCTAAGATCATGATGGTTCTTATTAACGATTAAAAGCGAAGTTGTAGATTTGTTTCCCGCCTTCAGAATAATATAAATAATACAATGAGGGTCAATCGTGAGAATGTCCTTTAGAACGCCATGTATTAGTCAGTATATTCTATTCAGCTTAGCAAAATGTGGCAAAGTGAAGTCATCAATTTAAGTATAACTACAAAGCAAATGCCAGAGTTACATCGAATTTGTTAATTTTGCGGTAAAGTAAGCCGCGATGTAAGCGAAAGTTTACTGTTTACGGTTATGGGGAATGGGGGAACGAATTACCCCATCGTCTTACCCCATCTTACCCCACTGTGATGTTGTACTCGGCTAGGAAACTTTCATTTCTTGCTCAAAAATCTAATGGAATAGCGAAGAAGCGCAGCTTTTTTAAATACTGTGACATTGGGTTTTTCAAAGTATTCTGTGACTGTGACAGAATTTTTAAATATCATATTACGATTCTGGATGCATGTACTATTAAGAAGTTGAAAAATAAAGATATGTCTTGAAAACGTTTAATCAGCTTTATCAAATTAATATAAACCTTTTTAAAACTCAAAACGTTCATCTGCTATTTTTAGAACCATCTCGAGAGAGAGTCCCTGTTAGGGATGCGCGTGAGCCGACGCGACTAGTGTTGCCCGCTCTCGATTAGTAATTGATCGAGTAGTTCACAGTTCATTTAGTTTATCATCATCACGCAAAGATGGCGTTAGTAGTGCAATATTTTATTCTTATTATTATCACAATTTTATTTTTAAACCTATCCAGATAAACACGACTGACTATGCGAAAGCCCAAGTCTGAAGCTTATATAGTTTTTCCGTAAAGTGTACCACAAACATTTACAGGGAGCACATGTTCAGAGGGCCCGCTTCGCTCGCCCAATAAAAATCAGGTCTGTGTTGTTATATGGGATAGTGTTACCAATAAATATGATAATAGTATTATTAAAAGATTTATGAAAAGATTGTAACAATAATGTACTTTAAAAAGTTTACAATAAAGTAATTCAATTTTTTACCTTTTTATGCTTTTAACGTAGATCATAGACAAAACTAGTCAGTCAGACACCAACCCACACACATACACACACGCACTAACAGGCGTGTGTTAAAACTTTTTTTTTAACACTTTACTTTTTGATGGCGAATTTTAATTCTATATTTTAATCTTCTTATAAGGTGTCATAGTCATACATATATCAGGGCTAACTAAAAAATATCAACGGTAATTTTCGTATTAAAGTTGTTCTCGACATTAAACGATTAAAGTACCAATTATATCAAGTTTAAAAGTTTTCTAAACAATTCTTTGATGAACTTGTAAAGTCTGTGTTTGTGTTAATTCCTTGAGTCAATGTCAATAGCGCTGGTGAAACCAGTCAAGGAGGATAAAAGTGCTTCATCTTTATAAAATGTTTAGTTTGAAATATTTTTACATTTTTATGCGATGTCCTTTAAATTTTAAATTATCATCGATTGACACTTTGGAAAAACTTCATTTCCAAATGCTTCTGGAATTCCAGTACGTGTTGATATTACAATGATTCAGGTATCGGCAGATTTTTCTTGGTAGCCCAAACGTCGTTACATTAAATAAACAGAAAAAAATTAACATGGCGGCTATGCGATCCCATTGCACGTAGTTTTTTTAAATATTAAAAAAAAAGAAGGGCTCAATAAAAGGATTTCAGAATAAAATATCATATGTATCACGACTGAATAAAATAATATTTTAGTTTTTTTAATAAAATAATTTATTTAGCAATAAAGGGGATTTGTTTATGCGCAACATGCAGAAACTAGTCAAACATGACCGTTTCTGTAAAATTCTTTTTCACAAAGCTCAGTTTTATTACGGTAATATTATGCATTAGTCGACGCATGTGGAACACCCACTTGGGCAATTTATAAAAAGGCAAACGTTCTTAAGCATTTCTTAGCGTTTTTTGCCACTCCGTGACACCGAGGTATAATTAGCAAAAATAAATTAGTAGGGCAATGCGAACACGAACTAGGGTTGTTTAGTGTTTGTCTACGTTATAAACTAACCCAGGCCCTAACAGTTTGTGTTTATGGATCGTAACAAAGGGTATGTTACCTTTAAAGTTTGAGTTTGTTTGGGAATAAAGTTATTAAACTCCATTTTATTATTTTATAGCTATTAGTAATTGCGAATAAAGAGTTAATTGATTTCAATGAATTTCTGTATGCATTCGGGTAGCGCCCCAGATGGTTTTAATCGCAAACCAGCAAGGTAGAACTAGAATAGACGCATAAAGAGGGAGCGGGGGAGGGCGTTCCCCAGAATGATCTGGTACCTTCGCTAGATTGATCTGGTGAAACTTTTTTTGCCGAAAAAATGTATGGTTCCCGCGTGATAAACAAATTTCGGTGCAACGGTATTGCGGGTGTCATGTAGATTCTAATAATTATTTTGTTACTGGCCAAAGCCACAGATACTGTTAATACTAGTTACTGTAAGCTTAAGTTAAAAGGGGCTCAGGTCACCTCGAAAATGGGTCTAGATAGGCCAATGAAAACCAGACAGAACGTGGCGCAATGGTCTGGTTTCTTTTGCAATTTTAATTTTATCAAATTTTCCTTATTTACTTTTTGAATGTATAACCTTTTATGTATGTAACGAAAAGTAGGATTTGGGTAAATTGTACATCATATATAAGCACAGTTATATACGACATTTCCGTCATAACGTATTTAGTTATTTAAACACCCTTGTCCTCTTTGATGGCAACCCTTATTTCTACCCTATATACACGCAAGTATACGTTGCATGCCTTCGAGGCCATTTCCTTAACCTATCACAGCACCTACTTTAGTATGTAAATTGAATACCTAATTGAAAATAAAACGAGTAGGAAATTGTTACTTGTTAGACCTGACATGAAAGGACTATGATAGAAATAAATGCCCGCTGATAAGGTCTTGCCGATGTCCCCCGTCTTAATAAAATTATATATTGATTCAAAATCATTTATTTTTGGGTAAATTTGAATAAAATATTCTTAGAATGTCTACATGTTGACCTACCACCGTGAATGTTAAAGTATTAGCGTTGAAAATTTTTTTAGCGTTTAATTTACGAGTCTGAAAATATTTTCGTATGGCTTATGGAAAACTTGAAGGGCACTCGTCGAAATAAGAAAAGGACATTCACACTTTCAAATGACAACAAAAGATTTTAAAGGTCTGAGATCAGTTGGGTCGTGATTGGTTAATCGTGATCAAATTGTGACGTAAATCGTAATCGCGATCAAATGTACCACTGGCCCTAGGGCCAGCCCAGTGGTATATTTATTCTGGCGAGCGACGATAAAGCTGTGTATAGCCTATAGAAACTCTTCAATTTTATGAGCGCAAAGGGCATGCGGAAATTTCGTGAACACTTTTATAAAGCCTCTTTTAGGTAAAAAAGATGTAAGAGTACGAAATACTTCAGGGCTCTTAGTGTTTCCGTTTTATACCATAACTTCAAAAGATGATTTGCAAACTTCAAAATTTGTGGTTTCTCAATTTTCGTAATTATATTCTCCCCTTCACACTATTGAGGAGTGAGCATACTGAAAAGGGACGTGCCGGGGCACATCAATATTTTAATCGACTTTCAAAAACGAGGAGGTTATTCATAGGTACTTTTACGAACGAGTACGTTCAGGTCGCGGCACGCCCTATCAACTGTGCGCGCAAAGCTCAACAGTCTCCGCTAACAAGAATTTAACTGTTTCCCGCAAGGAAAGGTTGTAAATCCATTAAACGAATACCTACATCGTAAGGGCAATTGTCTACCCCATCGATTCTACAAGACCACGTTAACGAACTGTTAATAGTTCACCTTGAGCAACAGGGTGGAAACCGTTAATTTCGGTTTGTACTGTCAGTGTCTAGTTGGACCGGGTAAAAATATAATTGCCGACAATCAATTCTGTGCCGCGAGTAGCAAGACAATACGGATTAATGAATCATCAAGCCGGCTAGTTTATGGACCCCACTGCGAAATAAAACTGGCAGATTGTGGTGTCGGATGTTATGCTTAGTTTATTACAAAAAAACAGTCGCTTTCTAGCAAACTTTCCTCAAATATGATTAGGTCTATGAGCGCTTTACGCGGTACACACCTAAGCCGCCGACAGTCGCCGACACTGATTGGCGTCGCTGTCATATGTGCTAAATGTTGCCGACAAATGTGTGCGACAACATTTAGCACATGTGTCAGTAGAGCGTTTGAGGAGCACGCTAAGGAAAGATTTAAAATTATTTAAATAGATATAGCGATTCAAGAAAAAAAAAACAATTTCAAGGAGAAAATGAAAGTATACATTCTATAGTAGTATATTTTGATTAAGTATATATTTTTAGTATAACGTATATGGTCTGCTAATCAAATAATAATCAATTAATAAATAACAAAAAAATAATCGGGCAAAATTTTCCCATACCCAACTCCTTTTAAATAAAGCATTTTTCATCCCTTTGTACTAAAGTTTTTAAAACAGTAGCCTTGTTTTATAAAAAGCCTTTTTCCAGTATATTTCATTGCCTGCATTTTTGCATAATTATAGTTTTTTAGTTTACCTTTCACCTTTCAGTCGCAAAAAGGTGAAGGTTGCATGTAAGGAGGGATCGTAATTAATATTTACATAAATATAGTGCAGTACTTGCGGACTGTTTAACTACCGAACGTTCCTGGAATACTGTTGAAACAACAATTATTAATGAACGCATTTGCTAACCTCGCACAAAAATTATCATAATTTGTTTTTTTGTGACAATTATTAGCAAGGGCAAGCGGGCAGACAGCGATTTTTTAAAGTATAATTAAGCCTTCGGAGATCAAAATAAGGGCGTTACAAAAGTAAGTGATAATAATAGTTCAGGGTCTGCATGTATCTCTTTTATAGAATTTAGTAACAGCGCTGAAAGCCAAAAAAAATTGCTATTTGTATAACTCAGTCTCATGATGAAACAGAAACATGGTTTGCGAACTTAGAGACGACTTACACACCAAAAACATTATTTTGTCACATGTAGGTATGTCACGCTGCTGGCAACTCGTACCAAGACCTGCAGGTGTCCAAGGGCGATTGCAGTTGCTCTCTGCTGCCATCAGATTACATGTTTTTTATGATATTTAGGGGGCAAGCGAGCAGACGGGTTACTTAATAGACAGCAACTGGCGTCGTCCATGCACACTCGTGACATCCGAGGAGACACAAATGCGTTGCCGACCTTTATGAGGGAATAGAGATAGGGGATTAGGGAAGTTGAGCCACCAGTAAACTCATTCACTAAACTAAACAGCACAATTCCTGCTCGTATGCTCCTAATTTCATAAAAAAGTACATGAAATCAATCTTTCGCATCGAGCTATCAGTAAACTCATTCACTAATCTCATCAACCCACGTTCTGAAATACTAAAGCGAGTGGTTGAAAAAGTACTTGAAAAAATTGTATAGGCGTACTCGTAGAATCTATTTCAGTACCCGCCTACGCGTACGTTCGATTGCGGCAACTGTATGTCGCAGGCCGGTCGTCTAGTCTAGTCAATCATGAATTTGATACTGAAGCCGGCGGAGAACATACGTTTTTCCGTATCAGATTTTCTAAGGCGGAATTCCGCATGAATTGAATTAGCAGAAAATAAATTTGCTAACGTGCATGTTCACTTGTTCCCGTACGGAACTAACTCCGCATTCGACAGCAAAAACCCAATACGCTAAACGTTCGTTTGCGGCCGGCCTTAAAACAAGAAAAGTGTATTTTTTTAAGTACACGTTGGCTTTGAAACTAAATGGTTTGAGCTTTGACATAAGCACGGGAAAAAACAAATTCTTCTTATATTGTAGGATGTATGGTTCCAGTGGAACACTATTTTGACCGTACGAACTACGAACTAACGGAAAATAACTATTAAAGTAAGCGCGCATATATTTCTATAACAAACCGACTTACTCGTGAAAGGATTTTGATACCTCATTGCTCCGATCAAATATTATGAAGATTCACAGTTGCCGTCTAAAAAGTGTTCCGCTCCCAGTCACTCCGAGAATTAAGTTTTTACCATTGCATTGTGAGCTTTAACTCATTAAATTAAGTGTCATTTAATATTATTTTGATTTAATTTGTTTTGTGTCAAATAGTCTTAGTGCCATTATTTTATTTTATTTTGAAGAGATTCGTGCATCTTAGTAATCGATCGAAGCCAAAATGTATAATTTTTGTAGCAGAATAACGAAACCGTGACTTTATACGTTTCGCTCAATTTTATCAAACCTTTTCCATAAAAAAGGGAAATTATACATACAAGGTAGATGACTAGTTATACGTTACTAATCCTTTATAAAGAAATGGATTGAAAGGTAATTATTCTGGGATTATACAGGAAAGCAATATGTTTTTCTTTTTCAAGTTGTCTGAAGTCACGTCATATGTGTGCGCTATCTTCTAGTATACCTATATTGTGATATCACTGTCGTGTCGCTCACGGACTCACGGTCCCCGAGGAAAACATCGACAGAAAAACTATCTCGCCCGAAATGTTACTCCGTTTAAAAAAAAACTATTCGTGTTTTATCCCAAATCGCTCTATTACGTTGGAAGTGATTGAGTAAAAAATGTCTATATTTTATCTATATTCGTATTATGACATTACATTATGCCATAGGCCAATTACTTTAATACATATGGTATAATTACTCTATGATTATGCATATGCTATATAGTAGTTCAACTATTTCGTAAGTATGCAAAATAGTTGAATGCGTCATCTTAAGGGGAAGACAGGCGCATAGCCTTAACCATACATTTCGAGTTTTGAAAATCACCCCTCGCTGACGAAAAATATTTCATATACAACTAATAAAAATAAGAAATAAGAATTCCATCCTAGGAATCATAGTGTTACTTATGTTGTATTGCATAAAAAAAATTTATCATAACCGGTTAGTTTCGTAGTTATTCTAGTTTTTTTTTACAAAAAATTGATGTTCATGGTACATTTTTTTTGGTTAACTATAAGATTGAAAAAGTTGAAAAAGTCCTGCCTAGTACTGAAAGGACGAAGATCATTCTATAATTTATATTTTTATGGGTAATGTGCTTAACGTTTTAACATATTTATAAGACGTTACGTTTTATAACGTTTTAACATATTTATAATCTTAAGCTTACAAATATTTAGCATATTTATCATGACTTTCTACAAATAATGTACATCAAATATATTTTTTAAATGTATAAAGGGAAATAAAATTAGTCTTCTGTTGGAGACGATAATGACGTAGCCTAAAAATGGTCTATGATGCCCGAAATAAAAGATTTTGATTTAAAAAAAGGATTTACATCAATTCTACAAAAAAAATAGTATAAAAATACTTTTAACACAAGCGAATTCGGGAGCAAATCGCTCGCAACTTATAAGTTCCACGTGACAAGCTTTTACTTCTTTAAGTATAAGCTGTGTAAATAAAGTTATAAAAGCAATAACGTTCTAAATTTTTTGACAAAGTCCTTACTTTTTCTCGTGTACCCTTTTATTATTTACTTGTTTAATTAAACAATAGAACAAGAAAAGAGAAACAACCCCAACTGCACTGGAAACAACTCTGATAAAACTTCCGAACTGTGTGAATGGAAAAGTTACTCTATCGAGAGCAGCGAAACGGAAGAAATGTTCTTCGGATCGGATGAAAGTAAAAAAAAAACTTAAGAGTCGTCATTAAAACACGAGTGTCTCTGGATTTCGGGTCATTGGATAGTCCCCGATGATGTAAAAATATATAAAACATTATAGTCTATGAGTGAGTGTTTCGTAGACTGACAAAAGGGTAGCAAACTCAATTTTTATACCAGGGGGTTTAGCCTAGACCTGAACGTTTTCGGCTCTTTGCAGAATCCCCAAACAAAATGTATTGAAATAACATAAGGCGTTACCAATGCTTATCGTCGTTCAAGTTCTAACACCACGTAAGTCAAAAGTGGCAACTTTTCAGGAGAGCGAAACAATTGATAGAATGAATTATATACTCGTATAGATCACCATACAAAAACATTTTACAATGAAAGAATTATACAAGTTTTTGTTAACCGACACGTATTCCTGATTAACACTTTAACGATGCGTTTTTCGATTTTCTGCAAAACAGCATCAAAATGACTAAATAGCCAAAAATGCGACTTTCGTAGTGTTAGAACTTCAACGACGTTATGTAATGTCCATACATTTTGTGTGGGGAATATACAAAGAAGCGAAAACGTTTAGATCTTGGCTAAGCCCCCGGGTGTACAGTTTCTTCAAGTGTTAGTGTAGTGGGCATTTTGTTACTGTTTATTTTGCTACTTTAGTGTAATGTCAATATGTCTATATCATTCACTTGCTGATACTAAACTAATTCGATTTGAACAGGTATTTTGTACCGATATAACTATTATTAATAATAATAGTTTTATAGTTAAATGCGCCTATCTTATTTGGATGTTGTTTTTTGTTATGAAAGTAGTATTATTCCTCAAAATCAGAGGATAATACTTTTTTTTTAAATAAGGGGGGCAAACGAGCAAACGGGTTACCTGATGGAAAGCAACTACCGCCGCCCATAGACGCAACATCAAGGTTGCATGTGCGTTGCCGGCCTTTTTAAGAGGAAGTACGCTCTCTTCTTGAAGGTTTGTAAGTCGTAGCGGTCTGGAAATACTGCCGGTGATAGTTCATTCCAGAGCTTTACTCTGCGATGCAGAAAGTTACGCAAAAATCGTAGTGTGGAATACTGCATAATAAAAATTGATTTTTGTTGGATAACACACAAATGCTTAACAGCGTCCATTTAAAAGGAAGACACTCTTAGATTCGGGAAAGAACATGGTTCCTAGCGCTTACTAAATAATCAATTTGAATTGCATTTGGAATTGCATGGTTACTTCACAGTTTAAGTCTAGTTCAGTTTTGTGTTGCTGCATTGTTCGCAATAAAAATTATAATTTAGTGCAGCGATTTCAGTGCCGTATATTTTCTGTTTCATATTCTGAAAACTTTGAAAAGCGCCGTTTTTGTGCTATAAACATTTCGACATTTTACTTACTCTCTTAATTTAGGATTTAATCACAATATACTTTAAAACACACTCGTTTATACATTATACACTTACTTTAATGAAAATAAAAAAATAATAACCTCTTCTGAAGAAACCACAGGTAAGGAAAACCTATTATTGAAGTACATTATATACTTTGAAGCACATTGTGTCCCCTATGTATTATCCAATAAACATTTCATGCCAACCTCAATAGCGTTATTTAGCAACATTGTAGATGAAACTGAAGTGGGTTCTGTAGAGAGTCGGATCAGCTAATAATTGATACTTTGTAGTAGGGGAGCCTAAGATAGGAATTTTGGATTTACTCGAGCGCGTCAGATTAAGCGAGTGTAGGCTTTCTGCATGTCTCTGGTAATCATGGTTTAAAAATCAGATTTCTTAGTTCGCTTCTTAAAATTATAAGTTTAGGTGCCTCAATGTCATCGAAACCGTCAGATAAAAACAGGGAATATTAAAAATATGCCAAAAAACACTTCCATATAAAGCACTGATGATTTAAATGTAAGGTAAGCCTGAAATAACATAAAACAACAAAGCCTCATATTTTTGCAACTAAGCTTCCCGGATATTTTATGTCATATGTTCAACTAAATTCTTTAGGTCTTGCTGTCCAAAACCGTCCAATAAATGTTCAATGTAAACATTTTTTTAATAAATTTCTTTATTAAACCCTTAAAATTGCGTCTTATCCCACCACCAAAATAAAAAATGTCCTTATTTTCTTTAATGTTTTATCTAATCTACAACGAATACGTGCGACCTAGTGAGGTCTCCAAAAGTTACTACAAAAATAGCACTCTCACCTCCCCGGCTATTATTTATGGCTCAACTCGTCTAGCTACAATATACTATAGAGCGTCATCCATACGATGTCGATGTCCATGGTCCTTTTATATTTTCTCTGAAGTTCTCTATGCTTATATTCTGTAGAAATTTCTGTCCATAAATCGGTACTGGATTCTGCACAACATAATACCTTGAGAGACCTAAAAAAGAGACACTCCAGATTACCTCATAGCGCAGTCAAAACTTCCTTTCTTCAGCGCTTCGCCCCGTTTCTCTTTCGAGATAATCAAATTATGTCATCTCGAAAAATCCCTCCCTTCACCAATCCAAGGAAATAATAATAAAATCGCTCACCAATAATTCTTCATTCCTTAGCATTAATAGCAACACGTATTCCTTAGCACACACACTCATGCTCAAGATTACACGAATAATCACACTTCCACACAAACTCACTCTAGTTATAAATCGTATTAGTTGTAACTTGTAAATCGTCTGTCGTTGTAATGATTATCATGTAAGTTCCTTGATTAACCCTACAGGCTATGCCTAGTGTAGGGATCTGTCTTAAACTGATGTATATGATATGTAATTTTATTTAATATTATTATCATGTAAATTCTTTGATTAACCCCACAGGACAGGCTATGCCTAGTGTGGGGATCTGTCTTAAACTGATGTATATAATATGTAATTTTATTTTCGGAAAATTATTCTATTTGTATAATTAATTCACGCAAACTTATGAATTTTTTATGTTTGTAAAAGCTTTAAAATCAATATTTAAGGATTTTTTGACACATATTTACTTAAAAACAACCCAGCTGAATCGGGTTCAAAGTTGTTGGTTGTTGGATATTTACTTTATTTCACCGCTTCCTGATAAGTAATAAATGAATGTAAGGTTCCTCATACTTCAAGTGGTATAGTTATTTATTTAAAATAGTTTTTGGTGAATACAACCACTATCATTATGCATACTTAGATACAATTATACAAGTATTATAAAACTAAGCCTCCTACGAGGATAAAAAATATTTACACAGACGCATCTAAGTTGACCAAGAGTCCACAAGTCACTGCGCCCGAGGCAACCTCTCCCGACATACGTTTGTTCAGAACACAAATAACGTTTATCTGTTTGTAAATTTTACTTTTAACTTCTATTGTTTCAACCCCTTGAGGATAGAGAAGATTAAGTAAGTATTTGTCCCAGAAAAAATAAGTATTGCACGACTTAACGTTACCTTAGAGTTGTCGCAAAAAATTATTTTGCACAATTTTACAATCTACAATTAGCGACAAATTTTTTCATGAAAGTAACTTTACAAACAACTCTCAAGTATCGTCGAGTAATTTCACCGAAAACTAACAGTGAACTAAGCCATCGGTAATTAAAAAACTTTGAATGTTTTCATTCACTAAAACCGGCGGCAAAAATAAACTGAAACACGTCAGGGTGGCGGAAATGTTCATTTGGTGTTATTAATTAAGGGGTGGCGTGGCGTGGCGTGTTCGCATGATTAATTCAGGTGACCCTTCCCTCAAGGTCATTTAAGTGGAAGCACAGAATAAATACCGATAAATATAGGAAGCGGTAATTACACGACAAAAATTCTACGAAATTTGTTGACACTTTGGTCGATTGTCCACTAACACCTTCAACCGGGAACGAGAATATAGCGGCCGGATAAATGCAACTATGACATAGACTATAGGTTTCATTTTCCTCTACGCCTTTGATGACGGCGATTCACGAAAGAGCAATGTCGTTTAAAAATGAAACTTATAGCCTGGATCATAAAGTTGCATTTTATAGGGCCGAAATAATCTCGTTGTCGGTTGACGGTTATGGCGAACGCACAGAGCCATCAGAACCGAACGAAACGAAATCGTTTTCTCTTTGAATTTTACAGTGAACAAGTGTCCATGCCATTTTATATCGAATTCTCAAATATATATAAGACATAATAATATCGAATTCTCAAATTCGTTTCCTGCTCCGCGTTTCAGCTCGTTCGATTTTGATAAATGTGCTTTCACTTATCAAAAGAAAAATGATCAAAACCGGTCCAATAACAAACACACACACACACACACAATAACTATATATATTTAGATGAAGTAACGCTTTTTTATGATATAGGGGACAAGCGAGCAGACGGGTTACCCATCCGAAGAGTTGCAAGTGCGTTGCCGGCCTTCATGAGGAAATGGGAAGAATAGGGATAGGGGGATTAGTTAGGCCACCGGTAAACTCATTCACCGAACGAAACACAGCACAATGCCGTTTCACGCCAGTTTTCTGTGAGGCAGTTGTCACCACTCCGGTCGAGCCGTCCCATTCGTGACGACGCATGGCTCTCCCCCGGCAATGAGCATCCGTATTATGTACTTAAAATCGGAAAATGTCTTATTGGTATACGCCTCCACCGGGTTCGAGTCTGCACCCTCTCGAGTGCAAACCAATGGTCTTACCCACAAGGTTAGGGAAGCTCTAAATCTGCATATCATATTGTCATATTATTAAAAGAGCTTTTGCCAGCGGTTTCCTTTGCGTTAAAAAATATTCTTTACAAAATTTCATCTCGTATTTTATCCCTTTAGTGATAGATTTTATAAAAATCCTTTTTTAGCAGATACCTATGTCACAATCCGCCAGAGAGTTGGTCAGTCAGTCAGTCATGACATGTCAGTAGTCAGTCATCTTTGAGTTTTATAAGGCCCATTTCACTACTTACTGATAAGTAAGAATCATATAAATAGTCTATCCAAAACTTCTTTGCCAGATTCACCATACTTCACTGAAGTACTAATCAGGAACTGGTGGAAACAGGCCCTTAACACCAAGAAGTTTGATTAACAGAATAAACTACTGGACACTGTTCTAAATTTTGTTGTCTAAATGTCGTCCCCTTTCTGTTTACTTCGTTAATAATTAAATTATTACCTCGACGTCTGTTCTAATCTATTTAATTAGAGCCAAAGTATTATCGTTGTTTTAATTACTTCGTTTATATCGATTTATGAATTCTTATTTCGTTTACCCTCCCTTGATAGCTTCATTGAAATTCTTTTTTTTATTTTTTGTTTTTATAACTTCTATGCATAGGATTTTATTGTATTAGCACTTTGGTTAATTTTTGTAAGAATTTATTTGTTGCGTCGAATTTCGTTTATAGCGCATGGACCGTATTTTTGCGGGTTTACTCGGAGCAAAAAAGTGTGTCTGGTATTGAAATTGTTATTAAAATCTGTACTAAAATTAAACTCGTAGAATAGGTAGACAAACAACCATACTTCCCTATCGTAATATATTAATACGAGTAAATAAACAAATCATTATTAATTCACAACTTAAAACTCATTTCTTTTACCTTTATTGTTTAAATAAAAGAAGCATCAATCTTTAAGTGCAGAAAATCAAACCCAGTTTCGTCATTTCCAATTCCTCGAAGGACGAAAAAATCGGCATTGGCGTTCAAAAGCCTTTGAATTGTTTATGACGATCTCCCGCCCGACCCCGATGCCGCACGGTCAAGGAGGCGCACGAACTTAACTAAAACCTCCTTCGTATTAAGGCATTTTAAATATTCTCTTTTTTTTCAAATTCTTTTAGAACTTAAGTAGTAAGCTAGATTATGTTACCTAACTTGTTGAGTTCTTTTTTTATTACTATCATAATTATTGGGTTTTAAGTGATTCTCGATATCTTTTTGGATATGCGATAAACAAGAAAAATCGTATTTAAGTAATGTTATTTTTTATCAGGGAATTCCTTAATTATATTGCCCAAAAACGATGTGCGATTGCCCAAAACCTTTTATTGTAATGAAACAAAAACATTTTATCGCGAACAATATTCGACAAGCGTTATCGACGCTCGCGAGAATTTACTTCGCAACTTTCAGCGGAATTGTATCGGAAGCCATCAAGTTGTCAGGGGTTAACAAGAAAAAGTGTAATTGTTAAAAAAACTAAGAGGCTGAATAGAAACATTTTATTAACAATTTCTGGCGAAAACAGTTTTTTATTATACTGTTACTAAAAGAGCAAATACTTGAGTTCCCGATATAATCGCTTCAAATGACATATTATATACAAACTTCGTATCCCAAATATACTTTCTCTAGTAAATTTTTGCATTACTCTTGCAAGAAGACAAAACGCATATCTTTCTATTTTTCTGTATAATAAAATTAACAAAAAACGAAACTTCTATACCCTATCGTAAAAAGATTATTAAGACCTGGCTTTTAACATCAAACTATTGTGAAACAGAGGATCTATTCAGCTAATTCAATAAATGTATTGTACTGTATGATGCTGTATTGCGTGTATACTTAAATTCATAATAATTACTAATTTATAATTTTGATTATCTATATTTATATCTATATATTTTATATAATATTTATTTTAGTGAACCGTTTTCGAATTCTTAACATTGGTTCAAACATTGGAAGAAGCCGCTGACTCCTGTGATACGGGCATAGTCTAGTTTAGGTTTCAGAGTCTTCATAAGATTGATTTATTAATTGTGTCAATTAAGAAATTATTATTATTATCATATTATATAGTTGGAAAGTTACGTTCGAATAACCGACTCTAAAATTCGCCATCCTGATGTACATAGTTTCACTTGTAATGTTAAGATTGTTGTAATGTGGTCTCACACACTAAAATCTGTCAAGTCAATCCTAAATGACTGCAGTAGGAAATAATATAGAAATCTACATCATACATACACTCGAACAAGCTTAATGTCCAAAAACAGAAAACCCGTCTGCAGGGAGGGACCATTGCAATTTAAACATCAAGTTATGTATATTTTTGATACCCTAAATGGGCGGAAAAAGAAATATTGGAATCTTACAATTTTGCCTTCAAAATCCCCATTTTGATGTTTAATTTTTTTTAATATACCCAGCGTCACTTACGCTATCTATATATTAAAATCCATCAAGTCGTCAAGACTGCAGTGAGCCAAACAATTATATATACATATATACTTACATACTTTTGAAAAACATTACCCTCATTCTGGCTCAGTCGGGTAAAAACTGAACCGACATTTTGGGCAGTCGGGCAAAAAGCACGCGAGTTCGTCCCCGCCTTCGCAATCCACCGGTCAACGAACTTAAGTTGATTAATTAAAAGATAGTATTGTTTTCGAATTTATCGCCCGCTCAAATTGGCTGGCAAATTGTTATAGCTATTTTATCAGGGGATTAGGTTTGAAGATCAATTTCATGATTACCATATAAGGTCACTGTCTTGCTTTTTGCTTGTCTAGACATGATACGTCAAAGGTATATACAGTTGGATATCTACACTATCGGTTCCAACGTCTGGTTCATCTGAACACTTTACAAATGGCTGGCTGTCGCCGGTCAGACGTTCATTCACTTATCTTTTCAACTTGTCGTAGATGTATTTTGGGCTAAGATCAAAATCGAATCGTAGAACTAGTTTTGCAACTATAGTAGCTTTTTTCGTAGCTTTGTCTGCGCGGAATCAAGATGTTTTATCAAGAGCATTTAATCGAAATAAAAAGTATGCTTCTATGTAAGTTAGTTGTATAATATCAGTGCCTTTATACCAAATTTCATTAACGTATGTTAGGTAATTTAGTCGTTATTGACGAACAAAAATCAATCTTTAACATTTATTTTGTATGATATTTAATAATGACTGAATTTTGAATGAAAAGTTTGAATATTGTAAGGAAAAAATATGCGTTCAAAGTTTACAGTATTCTCAGAATAATATCATATTGCTTATAGAATTATTAATGAATTCCAAAGAAGATTTTCTCAAGAAAAGCAGATTCCGTTACCTACGTTGTACCGACCGTGATGATTGCGTTACATAACCTACGTTAAATCTTCGACACGTGTAGTCATGATAACTTATCCCCTAATTCATCAAAATATTTAAACAGTGTTTAGCTTATCAAGATTCGCTGTCCCTTCCTGTCGTGCAACGTTCTCAATATTCCAGAAAAGGACTGCGAATATTGATAAGCTAAACACTATTTAAATATTTTTATGAATAAGGGCCCTTGTAAATGTTTCTGGGTGCCATTTTTAATTTGCCTAAAATGGCGTTCCACTCTCCGTTTGACCAAAGTTCCACATAGGAGAGTGGGAAATAAGGTTGTGATGATTCTAACGACCTTGAAGCACAATCAAACGGTAAAATAAGAATTACTATACTAAGAATTAGTAGTCTTTTCTTAACGTAAAGGAATGCATTCCTATATAAAATTCTGTTCTGATGTGCTTGTTGCAAAACTCCACAAGGCCTAAATAAAACCAGCTAGACCAACTTTGTTGAAATTATGTGGCCTCGAAGCACACGATTTTTAAACAAAATCCAATGTATCCAGGATTTCGAAAGTCTTTGTCAATATACAAAAATTTGCGAAATCTGTGTAATGTATTTTAGGGCCTGTTGTACCACTTCCTGATAAGAGCCATATAAGCTATTCACAACTTATTTCACAGATAAAATATAGAGAATCAATTTGTTGTCATTGGCCTATATCTGACAGTGATAAAATTGATAAAATTTCAGCCTAATCCGTCCAGTAGTTTGGATTGTGTTTATTGCCTGTGCTGCGTAGATCACTCGTCAAACGTTGCAGAAATAACTAAGGCTGGATAACATTTTGTCGAGCCCCTGGTCTTATATCTTATACTTTCAATAAAGAGGAAAGATTTGTATTTCTTTATGTTTGTTACGAATAAACTTAAAAGTACTGATCTGAATGCAATTTTTTTTTACCGTTAGAATGCTATATTGCCACAGAGTGACGTAGGCAATAATAATATCTAAAAAAGTGCAAGTTGGACTCACGTACAAAGGGCTCCGTATACGGTGTAAGGTATTAGCTGACTTTGAATATAGATTATTTTTTATTCCGATTAAATGCTCCCCTGGAAAACATCATTCATACGCGGGCAAAGCCACGGGTAAATAATAGTCTAATCTAATTTGTATCAATACTGTAACCGTCGCAACATGAAGTAGGTCTAGTACAGGAGTTTTTCGTGTACTAAGTAGCCGTTCTTTGAGATCAATCATTGCCGGGGTTACGTCACCGGGCTCTTGAACTATTTACATAGCAAGTGCCAGCGGGCGGAGACAAAAGGAATACATTACGACGAGTTTGTTCCAATTAAATGTCTTAAAATGCTTTTACAAAGAGTTGTTCCAATTTTTCTTAGATTGATTTTTTTTTAATTGAATATGGGGACAAAGTTGATTTTTTTCGAAGCCGGCTAAGTTATTTTTCTTATGATATTCAGAGGGCAAGCGAGTCTGCTCGCTCGGGTTACCTGATGGAAAGCAACTGCATTCGCCCATGGACACTCGTAACATCCGAAGAGTCGCAAGTGCGTTGCCATTTTTGAGGGAATAGGGATTGGGGGGATTAGGGAAGTTGGTCGACCGGTAAACTCCCTCACAGAACGAAACACAGAACAACGCCGTTTCACGCCAGTTGATGTGAGGCCGTGGTATCACTCCGGTCGAGCCGGTCCATTCGTGCCGAAGCATGGCTCTTCCATGGCAATAATCATCCGTATTATGTAGTTGAGATCGGAAAATGTCTCATTGGTACGCGCCTTAACCGGGATTCGAACCTGCACCCTCTCGAGTGCGAATCAAAGGTCCCACCCACTAGGCTACGGACGCTCCTGGATTAATATGCAGTTTCATTATTTTCCGTTGAAACTTGAATATTTTGCGCTTAACCGGTCGTATAATTGAAATTGGCTGCTAAAATATTCATATTAAAATACCGGCGACTTGCATATTACAGGAGTTAATGCCACCCCTCACATGCATGACCAAACTCGTATTTTGCTTTTTATAGGATACCGTCGAAATTATTTAGTCATCAGTTATTATTTTAGGTTTGTTAATATTAAAAATTTTTAACGTCGAACGGTTTAATCCTTCGAAAAAATGAAATAAAAAAAAATACTAATTACATAGGAAATCTCGAGCAGAAGTTGTTGTTTTCGATGTTTTAAATACACACAATTTACAATGATCGTTAATGGACTTGCTTTCATATTATACTGACGTTGGCCTAGCGACCGGTGCTGACAATGCCTAGTTCATAAAGTTTTTTTTTTAATTTATGTTAATTAGGGGGCAAGCAAGCAGACGGGTTACCTGTTGAAAAACAACTGCCGTCGTCCATGGACACTAGTGACATGCGAAGAGTCGCAAATGCCGGCCTTTATGGGGGAATGGGAATAGGGATAAAGGGTTAGGGAAGTTGGGCCACCGGTAAACTTACTCTCTGAACGAAACACTGCACAACGCAGTTTCACGTTTCTGTGAGGCCGTATTATCACACCCGTCGAGCCGGTCCATTCACGGTCGTGGACCGCCAGAATTGGAAAGCCACCTTAAATTATCGTTCCGATCCTGTCTGCAATCAGTCGCGACACATGTAAAAAATCAAATAAAATGCCACTTTGTGGTATTTTATTTAATTTCATATATGTCGCGGCTGCTTGCAGAGAGGATCTAAACGTTAGCTTTATGCTATGAGCTACGAGCTACGCGCTGTAGCAGTACTACAAGCTACGCGCAAAGTGCTACGCGCTATTAGCTATGAAACGCGCTACGTCGGTCTACGCCGTAGCTCCTTTCGCTATCTACGAACAAAAGGAACTAATAAATCATTGAGCATTCTTTTGTTATTGCACGTTTTTTGTACTTTTTTCTTTTGTGGCAAATGTGTTAAATACTGTTATAAATTGTCTGTGCTTTAGTGGCTTATGTTAAGTAGAAGGAAGTTATAAAAAAGCGAATTACTGCTTATAAAAGGTCCTGCGGTATTTTGAGCCAAACTAGAATATATTTGAGATGCAGTAAAAATTTTTAAAACTAAAGTAAATTAATAATCTAGAGTATAATTTATGTGTTAAGTTTGGCAGTTAAGGAGATTATTCCAAACTTATTAAATTAATGGACGCCAAAGTCGAATCAAAATTGCGATTCTATATTCATATCAATTTCAGAAAGACGTATGATATTTCTTAAAACAACTTATCCTTAATTCTCAATATAATTTTATTTTACCAATCACATCTAACTTTAAAGTGTACTTTGCAGAATAAACCCTTTTCCATCTCAAGTAACGTTTATCAAAAACAACTTTACTTCGATTTTGTTCAGCCTTTATGGAGCTTAAAAACTTTTCATGTCCTTATCTTCATAAAGTTTTGCAAAAATATAGGAATCAAACAAAAAATATAATCTTTATATTTTATTTATTTATTTATATAAAAATATTTATTATTTATAAAAAAATAAATCGGGTTTCCTTTCCGATGATATAACTCCAGAACGCACGAACCGATTTCCACGGTTTTGCATTCGCTGGCTTCGTGAGGCTTGTAGCAAAAAAAAATTATGAAAATTTTTTAAAATAAAAGTTACCACGTGGACGGAGTTGTAGGTAACAGCTAGCATGTACATAAAAGAAAGTCTTGTTACACTATTTATTACATAAGAACGGCTGATTTGTCAGAAAATTGGTGGAGAGGATGATGAAACCAGGAGACGGACGTTGGATACTTTTCCGTTCCCGTGAGATGCGTTAATCACCCAACAGTGTACAGGAAAGCTAGTTTTAGACAATTTCTGTAAAATATTCGAAAATAAACCTTGTTTAAGAGAAATAGCCTTGTCGCGTTCTAGAACGCTTACTCCAAGGCCGATCCTAATCGGTGAGGTTAGAATTGTAAGAAGAATGTTTTATTTAGATGGAAATATCTTCATAAATCATTCATACAATAAAACCTGAAAAACGCTTAGAAGTGATAAAATTTTTACTCTAATTATTGCCATACAGTGTAAGATATCCTTACTCGTTTAGCATGCCGCCAAAAAGAGACAGAAGTCGTATAATTTGATACTAGAGTAATTTCACAAGAAATATCCATGTAAAAACATATCATACAATACATTTTATAAATAAACAAAACACAGTCGAAGCATAGGTTTTAATCACTTTATAGTACTTCATAATCATTTTATAGTACTTAGTTCCTTAGGCTTCCCTGATATTTCTGAATGATGTCTGTTTTACTCTATTTATCCTGGCACCATTGCTGTTTTGTTTTCATACAAATCAGCATCAGTATTACTGACTACTACTCACCGATTTCGACAGCCCTGCTCACACACTAACAATCCTTTTATCCATAATCACGGCTATTTTGTTTTTGTTTGAGGAGCGCTAGGGTTGTCGCGGGGGCGCGCGGAGTCACCGGCGACTCGGAGGCAACTGCCGGGCGGCGCGCGCTTCGTCGATCGATATACGCGGCAGAATAAACACCGTACGTACGAGTGACACCCGTAAACACTACTACGTAACATCGAGATCAATCGCCAACCAACAATCCCAGGAAGTATGCGGTCTTATGACAATACCTGAGATAGACACCGGTCGCCATGTTTTGGATGTTTGACGCGGTAGAGTGTCGGATGTAACAAACAAACGAAGTTAGTACACCTCTACTCCCGCCTCGTAACGAGACCTTACTTTACACTTTTGTAACAAAACTAAATTAAATTTCGTTATTTAATTACGCTGGGAATCTGGGAAGAATAAAACATTTTCGGTTGCGCTTTCTTCGCCTCTGTGTTGTACAAGGTCATGTTACAATAGAGTTGAATCAAAAGAATAACAACGCTGTAGCAAAAAGTAGTCTGTCTCGTAAGTTCTAAAAGATTTTGTGTGCGCTAATATTATTCATAGCAAATAAAAATGTACTTTTGAAGTTTTATTGCGTTTTTTCTGCGTCTAGCTTATTGTAACTTTTAGATTGTTGTATGAAGAATAGCTTATTTCTTTGGGGAATTAGCTATACAAGATACATAGTTCTTTTAATAGAAATAATATAATAAGAAAATAAGCTATTACTACAGTGTCATTTATGGGTATTGGGTATAATCTATCAATAAACATCGTTAAAGGTGATTTATATATAAATAACAAGTTACATAATACTGACTAAGCGTTTCTAATGGAGCGAAGCGAACAATTTGTTAAGCAAATAATATTAATTAATAATGAAGGAGGTATATTTATAAACTTGCTCACTCGACGCAAGTCTCTCCGTTAAAATTAGCATTTGTTTATTGGTTCAATCGATTCTTGAATAGCAATTAGCAAACAAAAACGCTGTCGGTAAGCGGCGCGTCGGTAGAGTTTGTGGCTAGATTCCTTATGATGCATGTTTTTATAATAAATTTTTGTCTTACTCCCTTTATTCATCAACCGTCGTTTATTATATTTCATATAAAGACTACGCTTACTATCCTTTTTTCTTATCATTTCACACTGCTAACGTACAGGCAATCAAAGGCATATTTTTCAGTACGCGCCGCACACGCCTTAAATGTTTTTATTTCTGGATTCCCTTTTTTATTTACTTAGGAAATGCGGCGCGTACGGTGCGGATGAATGTGCGAGAGTCTACATCATTGCATACAAGGAACTCTAAAATGCGGCGCGTAAGCTGTGTGCGACACGTAAGGTGTTGACTAATAATCTTAGACTAGATGATTCCCGCAACTCCGTTGTGCAAAAATAAGTTTATTATTATTTGTTATACCAAGAAATGGCATGTTTAATTGCAGTAAAAAGTAGCCTATGTCCTTCTCCAGCCCCCAACTAACTTTACGCAAAAAATCACGTCATAAAGTTGCGACGTGAAGGAAAGACAAACAAACACACTTTCCCATTTATAATATTAATATGGACTAGTATGGATTTCAAAAAGTACTTTCACAGCCGAAGGAAGCCGAAGCCATTCTGGCTTTAGGCGTCGCTAAAAATGCATTTTTGGGCAATTTCTACCATGTTCAGTGCTAACATATCGGCAAGTGTAAACTTCGCCCTCGTGAGTACGTAGAGTGCGCCGTAAACATGACGTCGTTAACGTCAATTTGTCAAATAAGTGCCCGTTTACACGACCGCTTATTATTAGCTGTGCACTTAAACACTAGGGCTCGAGTGATGCGAATTAGTGTTTGAAATGTTGCGCTTGTTTTGAGTTAAGTTTCTATGATTTGTTAGGGATTTAATGATGATGATAAATCAATGCTTTTTCGATAAAAAGCATTGCTGATGATGTAATAAACCCCTAAAGCTCTAGTGCACAGATGTGCCCTAGAGCTTTAGAGGTTTATTACATGCTTTCTAATATTTTAGCTTGAGAGGTACACAATTATGTGTTAGTCCCAAAAGTCTTGAGAGTGACAACGTTTAGCCCAAAACAGTAGGAGCAGGTTTTTTAAATTATTTTAATGAAATTTGGGGGGCAAGCGAGCACACGGGTTATTTATTATTATTATTATTATCGTCGTTATTATTAAAAGCCCAAACAGTCCAACTGCTGGGCAAAGCCTTCCGTGTTTGTCTCTCCTGCTGGCTACTCTGGCTGGTATGCCTTCCATCTCCAGCTCATTGAGCCATCTTTTCTTGCTTATATTTAATTGATATAAAAATATTAGGTGAGATTTTCAATATTTTGAATTAGTCATTTACTACTGTTTCTTTTCACTTTGCGATCTTACTAATATTATAAATGGAAATGTATTTATTTATTTGTCTTTTCTTCACGCCCTAATAACGCAACCAATTGACAAACATGTTACTTCTTTATTATTTTATGTGTTTGCCTGTTTTTTTCTTTTGTCTCTTTATTTTTGTTTTATTCGAATTTGTCGCAATGTAGTTTCATATTATGTATGTAAGTCGAATAAATGTTTAATTAATTTATTTATTTATTTCCATGATTTTCGTCATAGGCATAGTTGAAAAAATGGAGAGTGAAATAGGATACTTTTGGTTTAAAAACTTAAAGAAACACGCTGTCGAAAAAATCGCATTTTTACAAATTTTTGAATTTCACGGGAGCGAGGCAAAATCTAGAAGATAGCATGAAGTGAATAAAATGTGTGAAGCAAAAAAATAACAATTGACCGAAAATTCAGTAACGCAGCGTTAGTATTCAGTTCGTGTGAACACACGCTAATATAATTCATGAAGCCTAATGAAATGTGAGCTTACGTATGATATATACACAAGGTCGTCGGTCTTGAGGGCGAATATACACATACCCTTATATATCCATGGCATGGATATTGATTACCATAATAAACCCATATATATTCACATCTCCCCGCGGTGCACTGATATATTATCATCACAGGAACTATGCCTGATAGATTCCAATGTACAATCGTGAATTATTAAAATTGAAAAACTGAAACCCATAGGCAGTGTGTTGTTCGAGGCGAAAGTTAATGTGTTTTTAAGGTCTCAAACATCTTACTCATCAAAATCCTCTTAATGGTTTTTGCGTCGAAGTGTAATATCATTTGATTATCCTAAAAACATAGACGAGTAAAAATTACAAGACGCTGCCTATAGTCTTGTTAAGTCGGGCTTTTTACATAATAAATTTTCTTATACCTATTCAAAACTGCTCAGCGGCTAAATCGTAAGCTTTCTATGAAAACTGTAAAGGTGTCTACGAACTATGCAGATTGTTAGCGATACAACCGTGCCGTCGTACTGAACCTTGCTGCAATAAATATGTTAAAAATGTCATTTCAATTGTCTATGGTTTTTACCGCGTATTTTGATTCCGTCCCGGCAAAAGTGCCCTCGCGCGGAAATAAATGCGGCAGTCGGTCGAATTGCGCGGGCGTCCTCCTCCTCCCGTCCCGTAGTCTACACAGGTATCTACGAGAACAGCCCCCTAGACAAGTGGTAAGCGATTATCGTTTACGAAAATCGCTTGGCGTGTTTATGTATGGGATTGATATTGCCGAATGAAAAGTCATGTCATCTAGTCGTCGCTCGAAAATATCAATCCCGTACAAAAACACGCTAAGCGAATTTCGTAAAAGTAAATCGCTTGCCATTTGTCTAGGGGGGCTGTACAGATGACTATGAAAACATTTATACAGTTTTGCAGATACAAGATATCTGTAACAGATAAACACACTTTCATACTCAAAATATTAGCACAGATATATTTTTATTAGTATCCATCAAAGTACTTTATAAAGCTATATGAATAATCCTTAATTTTTTACAAATAAAGTTTCTTGCAATTCAAACCAGAAAGTCCTAATGACTAAACGTTTTATCACCATTACTTATATCAGAAACTAACTCGGACGTTAGCTGGAAGTTGGACATTGGACTAATATGAGTGTACCCACTCGGGTCCAATAGCACTAAACACATTTTATAGACCGAGCGGATGTGGCATTTATGAGGTAGTCTGTTCAAAGTAAGTTTATATTGTTAATTCTCTTGTGCTAAGGCGCAGTGTGGGTTACCCATGTCGATAAGAAACCGTCCTTAATAAAATAGGTAAAAGGTCGAAATGCCTCATTGATATTATTATAATTAATGCCATTTGAGTACGTTTAAAGTGACGTTTAAAGTGTTTACGTATTTATAGTCTGGCTACATTTATCGAGATAAGAAAGCCAGACACAAAAAAACCTTTTTGTGATGGTCAGCACATTTATCGAGGATGGCTTAAAGGCTATATAACATCACGCTACGACCAATAAGAACCGAGCAGTAAATCAAAATGTGGAGAAAAACGGGACAATTTATATAAGTTTCTCGCGGACGAAGTCGCGGGCAACAGCTACTTCGATATCCGATTCATCCGAATTGTTGGCTGTCTACTGTCAACTACAGTGATCGTTATCTAAACTTTTTAACAAAATTAAAAAACTGTCAAAGGCATCACAAACTTTATACTAGGCATAACAGAGTAAACGATAAAACTTTAGGGTATGTTTGTGCCCCTTATATTATAGATTTTACTGGAAAGTGCTGAGAACAATAATATCACAAATATTTTAACACTTTCAGCGCTGCTACTATAACAATTAATTCTTTTTTGGGGACTCACACTTACACAACCTATAGTATTATTCTTTTAATTCAAAGTTTGACTTTGTTCAGTTTATACTATATAATTATATGTAGAAGGTAACAAATTTAATGTTACTTACCTTATATCCAAAGTGGCGTGCAAGATCTAGTACCCCTCCCAACCCCTCTCATCTGTCGGTGTCACTTTCCTAATTCACCGGTAATTGTTGAGATGTAACACCACGCGAGTGTATGTAACCGACTTATGACGTCATAAACTTCCCGATCATGGGCAACGTTAATATGATGCGGTAAAATAATAATGTAATCATAAGGGCGGTCTGGGGAGCCGGGAAAAGTAGGGATTTATGGTGTGTGTTAACAAAATCATTATACAATATACAATATTTTCTTGCGGGCTGTTTTTATATGTGCAGCATTTTTTTAACAATTATTATATGTTAAAATAAATTTATTTATTTATTTGTAAATAATTTGCTTATAAAAACATACATTATAA
Organism: Cyclargus thomasi; assembly: GCA_026546445.1. Classification (NCBI taxonomy): domain Eukaryota; kingdom Metazoa; phylum Arthropoda; class Insecta; order Lepidoptera; family Lycaenidae; genus Cyclargus; species Cyclargus thomasi. The sequence goes on along the minus strand of JAOTAV010064466.1, from coordinate 6,747 downwards.
AAAATCTGCACAATGTTATATGTACAGGAAATTAGCAGCCTTACTCTCAGCGGTTCTTTCTATTTACATTATACTAGCTGTTGTTCGCGGCTTGCGTTGAATTCCATAATTGCTTAAAAATACAAATATTCTTAAGCTTCTTAAGAAATATGGTGTTTTGCCAACACTAAAGGTTACTCTTCATTCTTTTAACTGTCTTGTGGGCGTGTGTTTGTTGAACTCCTGCAAAATTTCATCAAAATAAGTTCAGTCGACCGATTTCGAACAAATTTTCTGCGTGTGTTTTAAGATATTTGAGAATAGTAGATGCGCAACTTAGCAGGACAACGTCTTCTATATATATAATAAAACAGTAAATCGGAGTGTCTGTACATTTATTATTTTTACAAAATAATGAATGTGGGGGTGTTGAGGAACAGTAATAGAACACATATCGGCAAAAAAGTTGTCTGTTTATCTGTTTGTCTGTTTGTATACGCTAATCTCAGGAACTTAACTTAATTTTAATAATATTTGTTTTGTTTTTATGAAATAGCTATTAGGTCTGGGCAACTTACGGGATCCTTTTTGTTCCGAGGAAGTGTACGGTTCCCGTGTGATATGCAAATTTTTACGCAACTAAGTTGCGGGCACAACAAACAAAATTATAACGTCGTTTTAAATATCAAAATAATAAGTTTTAACGGTGAAAGCTAAGCGGGGATGTGAGTCCATTACACTTGCGTCGTCCGCAGTGACGCGGCTAACTCACACGTGCCGAACCCCTAGCCCTTGGTTAATAGTATTATTTATATTGGATAAATAATTTACTGCACGACAGCAAAATCCGAGTCATTTACCTACGGAGCCCTTTTGCTAAAGACTTACGTGTGATTTTCGTATGAAGTATATAAAACGGACTATATAGGTGGATTGGCGTCTAGACTTTTCGTTATAGGCAATTTTGTATCGTTACACTCAAATATATCATATATACCAGATATCCAAGCAACAGCCTGATGTTTTGCTAATTTTCTGTTGATCGAAAATTTATTTATGTAACACCATAAGCGCCGCATTTCTAGATAATCTCGTACATGCGTTTCTCGTACAAGATACGAAGGGGCTAGTGTTTGAGGTTATTGTATAAAATAATTTCTGCGATGCGGCGCGTTCGGTGCTGGCGAATACACGATTTACTAAAATGTGTTTTTTAAATAATAACATAATGAAGAATAAAGACTGGATTTCACCAATGAAATTGAACGCGTTTAGTGCACTCTGAACCGGTTCAAAGAGAATAAACGCGTTTGAACGATAACACGACAGAAATTAACTTTACGGGTCTTTTGCAACTCACAAGTGGTTTCTAAATACTAAGTGCTTAATGAAAATGAACCGAGTCACGACATACTTTGATGAAAGACAAAGTATCGTTTTGTTTTAACAGTACCATTTCTTACGAACAATCAAAAACTCAACAAACATTTGATGTGAAGTGCATTGTTTGAACTTTTGTACTTTTTGACAAGGCGTAGAGTGGACCGAATCCATTTGGCATCTGTATACCAAATGGATGTCGTGTAATTATAACTGTTTATAATTACACGACATACTAAGGTCATAAATGTGACAGTTTTTAGGTTTCCGTACCCAAAGGGTAAAAACGGGATCCTATTACTAAGACTTCGATGTCTGTCCGTCTGTCTGTCTGTCCATCTGTCTGTCTGTCCGTCCGTCTGTCTCCAGGCTGTATCTCAGGAACGGTAATAGCTAGAGAGTTGAAATTTTCACACAATGTGTATTTCTGTTGCCGCTATAACAACAAATACTAAGAACAAAAGTAATCAAATATTTAGAGGTGGCATACAATAAATAATGTTTTCTGCGTTTTCGTTCCATAATAAAATGCATAATAATAACGATAAATTTGATACGTTCGTTATCAGCGGCGTGGCGGAGTATGTAGGGTGTTTGCTTAAGGTCGAAGAGGCCATGGTTCGATCCCCACAAACTCATTTTTATTTTATGACTTTGTTTCATAAATTTTTACGTGTTCATAATTTTTTACTTTTAAAACTTTTTATACATTAAAAACCTTCAAAGATGCGTTTATCCATTTTTCTGCTCTGTACTGGTACAGGACCCTTCGTGCGCGAGTCCAACTCGCACTTGGCCGGTTTTTATTTTTAATATTTGTCGGTTTAAAAAATGGGCTTGCAAATAAGATCGTCGGCTTAGTAATAGGATACTTTTTATTCCGATTAAAAGCTCTTTCTTTGAATGCCCTAATTCCACGCGGGCAAGATGCTCTGTATAATTATTAAATTCGGAGGTTAACGAAAATTAGAGGCCGTGGTATTTCTTGGAAGCAGGGATCTTTATGTACTTGAGATCAGATAATGTCTTGTTAAAACACCTCCATTCGGGATCGAACCTAGCATCCTTTCGAGTGCGAACCAAAGCTGTTTACACTAGGCCAAGGACATGACTTGTCATGCATAAATAGAAAGCATGATGTTCTGGTAAAATATAGATCCAAAAGTCCATAATATATCGGTAAATTCCCACGTATCATTGATACGCAATACCAACAAGCGTTAAGCGGCTCGCAGGCTTTGCTGTGCAGCTTTTTGTTACGCAAACATTTGCTGGATACAGTTGTTTAAACGTTTTAATTCGTTCTGTAGCTCTATCCATGAGTTTTAAGTAATAGTATTTGTCGATACACGATGGCGACTACGTAAATTTTTAGTATGAAAAGTTTAGTTCCGCAAGCGTCCGCTAGAGGCACTGTTAAATTTTGCCATACTAAAAATTTACGTAGGCGTTATCGAGGATCGATAAATACTATAGTTTCAAAATTAATGCTACTCTATATATATAAATATTAATGGAAAAAAATGCTCGAGTGTTTGTCCGTCAAACGCAAAGTCTGATATTAGATCAACAAAAACTTTAATTGCGATGTAATGCTCACATCAGAAGTATTTTATCTCCATGGCCGTTGTGACCAACTATCCAAACTAAAACTAGATTTCGCACGCGGCTTTGCTCGTGTTGAGAATTATTTCCATAAAAACTATCTTCCTTAATTTTTTCGATTTCAGTCACCATAGGCTCTTATACATTATCTAGATTATTATTTATTCTAATTCCCTATCGCTATTCCCATTCCCAATCCCCTTATAAAGGCCGGCAAAGCACTAGCGACTCTTCGGATGTCACGAGTGTCCAGGGCGACGGCAGTTACTTACCATTAGGTCTCGTCTGCTTGCTAATTGCCACCTAAATATAATTAAAAAAAAATATTCCTTCGCGCGATTTTCGAATCCGTTGATAATAATAATCAGACTTCCAAAACACACGAGTCTTATAACAAGTCACTGTAACAAAATCTATGGTTTCTGCCTTTCCGTCCGTTCTGTCATGATGGTATACTAATATCTTGTCATAAAGATGTTAATATACCATCATGACGACCTCTGTAGCTCAGTTGGGAAGCACATTGGTAAATCCCGCCAACGAAGCAAAAGTTTTTCAATGGTCCTAGGTCTTTGATGTGTATTAAATATGTGTAATATAAAATAAAAAAATGTTAAATATGTGTATAGTATAAAAGTATTAAATATATTTCCGCTCTCTGGTACCTGTAACACAAGCTCTCGGGTACTTAGCACAGGGTCAGACTGACGTGGTGTGAAGCGTCTATAGATATTATTATTATTATATCATTATCATGGCGTTTTATCTGATAGAAGCGTAATTCTCGACGGGTGCATGAATGTTATATAATATATTAGGTGAACAATTCAATTTCGCACGCCCAAATTAATATCCTTTTATAATTATTTACGATGTACCTTACAATATAAGCTGTTTATGGGATACGGTCACAATTTTTTTTTCATGGCTTTTTAGCAAAAGACGGTGTTACGCTCAGAATTAAATTATGAAACATTAAAGCTTCTGCCATACCTCCGCGTCTGCAATTCGGGACGGGACACGGTGCGAGAGCGTCTCCAATGCTGGACTTAAGGCCGTTTGTCTACTAACACCGTTAACCGAGAACGAGAATATTGCGGCCGGATAAAATGAAACTTTATGACATAGACTACAGGTTTCATTTTCCTCTACGCCTTTAATGACGGCGACGACATTGACAACAGAGCAATGTCGTGAAAGAATTAAACTTATAGCCGTAGAGTTATATCGTCAGAAAAGAAAACCCGAATTATTTTTATATAATAGACTAGCGGCCCGCCCCGGCTTCGCACGGGTGGACATTTATTTTTAAGTTCCCTGAAAAAAAATATTTGTTTTGTATGTATGATTTTCTAGGTTTTTTATTCGTGTTACATTTCTTTGTTTCGTACAATTTTATATTCGTAATATCTTTTAAAAGGATTGTCCGATTGAAATAAAATAAAAGACGATAATATGATCAATAAACATAATAATTTTAATTATTTTTATTCTATGGAAAAGTGATTATAGTGACTAAAATATAAATGTTTGGTATATACTACCGCGGACTTTTTTGGTAGGCATTATTGAGTTCATAAAGTTGCATTTTATCGGGTCGATGTAATCTCGTTCTCGGTTAACGGTTTTGGTGGACAAACGGCGTAACGTGCACACCTGCGCGACTACGGTGCGAACCGCTTACTTCACATTTTGTTACAACAGTTACTAATAAACTGAGAGCTGGTAGCAATTTTTGAGTAGGTATTTAAGGCAAGCTGAAACCTTGTAATGTATCTGTCTTATACGGAATTGCAGAATGGTTAGAAGCGGTCCTAAAGGGCTTTTTTAAAAATATATTATCTTACAAACTGGTTGCTTAGGGAAGAAAAATCCTGTATTAAGAATTTCAAGTTTCCTCTAATACATTTTTTATAGTTTGCAAGCAAAGTTTTTGCACACTTATAGCAGTGTTAAAACTCCACTGAATGTAGCTTTTAATTTTTTATACTTATAATATTGAACTACAACATATAAAAAATATATATTGCCTCAAATATATTTCTGAAATATTTTTTTTACTTCAGTTAAAATGTAGGGTACGTCCCCGCTCCTCATCTGCTAGGTCTGCAGTACCGTATTGGGGTGTAATAGAATAGTTAAATGACAAGGTTTCAGCTTGCCTCAAATATCTACTGAAAATTTGTTATTAGCTCTCAGATTATAAATCAGTAATTCTATTAGCGAAATCCATTTGCCATCAAAACATCGCGATTCGCGAGGCTCTGAATAAAATATACGATTGCAAAAAAATTTCATTTAATGCTCACCAAAATTCCAATGAAGATCAAAATTAAGTAAGCTGAAGAATGGAGTTCATATTATCATTTTCAATTTACACATTTTCTTGGATGACGGTAGTTGTCTTCTATAATGTGACCAGTTTGCTCGTTAGCCCCTTAATCTATTTAAATAAAAATGATATTATGTTAATTACATACATTTGCCGCCCATGTAATATAAAATCATATCTATATCAGCTCTATAATCTGTATCCTGTATAAAATGTCTGTATAAAACTTTTCTGTTGAAATTTTTCCTAATATTTTGTTACAAACCTCATGGAGCCCGTAGACCTTTCCAACGAATGCAAAACCGTGGAAATCGGTTCGTGCCTTCTGGAGTTGTATCGTCAGAAAAGAAAACCCGAATTATTTTTATATAATAGACTAGCGGCCCGCCCCGGCTTCGCACGGGTGGACATTTATTTTTAAGTTCCCTGAAAAAAAATATTTGTTTTGTATGTATGATTTTCTAGGTTTTTTATTCGTGTTACATTTCTTTGTTTCGTACAATTTTATATTCGTAATATCTTTTAAAAGGATTGTCCGATTGAAATAAAATAAAAGACGATAATATGATCAATAAACATAATAATTTTAATTATTTTTATTCTATGGAAAAGTGATTATAGTGACTAAAATATAAATTTGGTATATACTACCGCGGACTTTTTTGTAGGCATTATTGAGTCCTACAATTTTTCTTTAGAAGTCAACAATACATCTCTCACCATTTACGCATCGTTAGCGAGAATCCTTAACGTACGGCAGTTTTATATTATTATATATGCTATTTAATACAAACATACAAATATACAAAAATATAAAAGTTTTCTTTTTATAATATTAGTATACATATAGATTACAAACAGAAAATTTAAACACGTACTTACAGATTTTGTCGCGGAACATTTTTCCTATTCCTTTTGAACTTTTTTGTGTTTTAGACCCTTGCTATGTTTTTCCGTGGGTAGACCGCCTACTTACCTGGTATCCTGTATATTTCTAACTATAGTGGAGTTTAGTGTTAAAAACTTAGTGTAACAACACATGTTAATTTATACATTTATTTTTCTTTTCATGGATCCCCAAATTTTTTTCGCTGACATAAAGGGCCTGCAGGTTGTCATAAACCCCCTAGGAGTCGATTTAGACCAATTTGGGAATCACTGGTTCAGACATTTAAGTGCGCCCTGAATAAATCCGGAAGTGATTAAAATAGTTATGTGTAAGAGCGTTTTCACATTTTGCGATCCGATATCAGTGTCGAGCGTCGTTGTCGCGTCGAAATGAATATGATATGCACATGTACCATAAAAAAAATTAAAACAGAGCCATTTGATGTACCTACGTCATTTGATAGGAGGGTGAATTTCCCAAACGGCCTTTTTTTTTGTCTTCGTTGAAATTGTTATTAAAAAAAGGGAATATTGTTGTAAATTATTTGTTTTAGTATTCAATG
>JAOTAV010064455.1:0-10443 GCA_026546445.1 Cyclargus thomasi | reverse complement strand
TAATTGTATCTTGTTATGACTATAGGTTTTGTGTCAACTTACTTTTGAAGATTTTTTGGGAAATTAACAGCTGAGCTTGAAACTTTTGTTGGTGGTTTCAGACATCGCGGCTTATCAAGTTGTGTGTGAGCTCTTAGAGCTCTAGTAATCCTTGGTAATTCTATCATTGTAACTAGGATCTGGAAAGTAGATTATTCAAGAATTTCCTATTGAGTACCACCAGCTACGTAAAAATAATCTGTCGAGATTAACCGTAATACGTACATACCCGTGCGGGTTTTCCAGCATTTTAGCACAAGATAATTTTTATACTTGCAAATAATTTATTTCATAATATTTCAATATAAATAACATTTTACATGGCAGTAAACATTTTAAAGTTTTTCAAATTATTTGTTTAATTATCAAAAACTCCCGCGAAGGTAACTTACCTTTTACATTTAATAATAAGCTAGTACTAATACTAATGTATTAAGTATAAAAAAACTATTTTGTAAACTAAAATAAATTAAATTACGACACGTTAAAAAATTGGAAATTGCAATGTTTTGAACCATAATATGTCAACCAAGTGTCAACTTGGTGTCAACTATTTTTTTTATTTATTTATTTTAATTGCGCTTCGGCTATAACCATGGCCAGTGTCAAGTAAAAGCGGGAAACAAATTTTCTTGTTCCAATAATTTTTAGCAACGTTACATTAATTTCGTCAAGTCTAAAGTCTAGTCAGAGTAAAGAAAAAAGAGGATGAAGATTATGAAGAGGACGAATAGGACGAAGAGGACGAAGAGGACAACGAGGATGAAGAGGATAGGTTACCTTAAGACACTTATGTTAGGTTAAGTTACCGGCTACTCTTAACTCATTTATATTAATGAGAAACAGCATAGGTTAACATTAAACTAACATTTTATTAGGTTAGGCAAGATAAGAGGCTGTCCCAAACTCGAGGTGGCACTTAGCTTAGATTAGGTAAGCAGCTAACCTAACCTAAGTGTTTCCGCAATGTAAGTAAGGTTAGGTTAGCTGCTAGCCTAAACTTTCCTAAGTGCCTCTTTAATATTAGTGAGGTTAGGCTAGTCGCTAACTTAACCTAAGTGTTATCGCAATATGAGTGAGGTTAGTTTAGCTGCTAGCCTAACCTTACCTAAGTGTCTCTTTAATATGAGTGAGGTAAGAACAGCCGTTAATCTGACCTAACCTAAGTGACTTATAAGTGAGTTTAGGTTAGGTCCAAAACCTAACGTAAGTATTTCCGCAAGATGAGTGAGGTTAGATTAGCTGCTTACCTAACCTAATCTAAGGGCCTGTTTCACCGCTCATTATTAAAGTTTCTGTTAGACTATCCACAACTTTTTTGACACATTCTCCATACAAAATCTGTCAAATAAAGTCGTATCTGTCAAATAAATAGACTATCTGCAAGTGGTGAAACAGTCCGCTAGTGTCCTCGATATAAATGAGTTTTGGTTAGTCGTAGTTGACTTGACATAATACTATTATCTAGCTGTTAGCGTTGATCTGCTTACGAATCGATTCCTTTAGTGGTACCAAGTTATCTGAGAGAAAGCTGCCTTCCTCTCCAATTCAGGAGCATAGTGCCTACTTACCTACCTTTTAATCGGGGTAAAAAAATAATAAGACTAGTTATAATTTGCTTTAATTCCGTCAAGCAATAATTACAGTATTACACTAAATACATAAAGTTTTATTTTCAAATTTTAATACATCTATATTCAAAAACACCGGTATCATGGAGATAATGATTATGTGTTAGATTAGATATTGTATTCTACACTTATTAATACATATTACGTGATATTCAATACAGATATATACAGATATAAATGCGATGCTTTATGTATGACAGCATCGCAGCATCTAAATATTACGGGACGCTTTCCAAATTTCAACATTTATCTAACATTGTACATAAACTATTTTTTACGTTAAAAGAAGACGCACTATGTTTTTGTTTTTTATTCCACAATGTACATCTATCTCTCTGAGGTTTCGTATAGCTGTGTTGCACTAAAAAATATCATTTCGACCTCTGTGGCGCAGTGGTTGAGCGCTTCGGTAGCTCATGTCGGGCGTCGCAGGTTCGAATCCCGCCGACGGAACAAAAAATTTTTTCAAAGTTCCTGGATCGTAAATGTGTATTAAATATGTGTATAGTAAAAATATTCAATATTTGTATAATATAAAAGCATTAAATATATTTCCGTTGTCTGGTACCTGTAACACAAGTCCCTCGGGTACTTGCCACGGGGCCAGACTGACGTGGGGTGAAGCGTCCATAGATATTATTATTTCATTCGTTTAGGCTCTTTATGGAAATGAAAATAATATTAAATTTCTTACTCACCACACCACCAATTTTCAGTATTTAAATGGTAAATAACAGCATTTCAAAATATTTGGTAACCTTTAGGTAATTTTTATAAAAAATCAGAAGCAGGGCATAATATATTTTGTACTTTGCTATAAAAGTACAATATACAACACTATTTCTATAAAATAATGACTTAGAATAATATTCACTATTAAAAAGTAAATAAATATTCAATTTTAATAATTAACTGATACAATTTTGAATTTGAATTTAAAAAGTCTTTACTTTGAAGTTCTAAGATATAACACGTTCATATAGTTTTAAAAATAAAGAATAATTTTACGTACCTTAGTTCTTAATAACTTAAATAATATAATTATAATAGATGATAAAGGGAAAAGTTTCAATGTACTTAAAAATATATATAATATTTAATTATTAGGCAATAATCAAGTATTCATCGTCTGATTGTTTTCCAGTTTTTTTTCAGGTCACTAAAATATGTTTACGGCCAATTTTTTTTTAAATAAAAGTTTTTTAGGCAATTGTAAACTTTTCCACTTTATCCAACTTAGCCTATATGTCTTGAGAGACTAACTGGTGTATTTTATTTTACCTTACAGTGAATTTAGCCTTAGTTTTTGAAACGCTGCAAATGCTTTTATTTATAAACGGCAATATGATAATTTGGCTCCATTACCTTATTGCCTTTTATTTTTTATGTATCGATAAAAATGCATATTTTTTCGAAGTTACAGTTTTGAAAAAAAAATGGTTAATTTTTTAAGATACAACAAAACATGTAAAATAAAATTTATACACCCAAATTAGAATTAATAAAATTTAATCTATGAGATTGCAGAATTCCATATTATCGATTTGAGTGTTTCAAAAAGAAAGGTCACTTTTTATTTAGCTAAATATCTCACACTTTTAAATATAGTAACATTCTATATCTAAAAATTCAACAATAACATACGCTACATAACTCTAGGAATGAATTAATTTTATCCAATATTAACTAAAGTGAAAGATAAGAAACTATCATGCATAGTATAATAACCGTAAAATATCAAGTCGATAGTGATGCAAATTTTGCATCGATAACTTTTCCAGTACATTATTTGTGACTCTGATTAATTAGTATAAGATATTCGGTATTGAACAATTATATTTCGTACTATTTCTACTTATGATAATATCTTATCTTGTAGATAAACTATCCCTACAAAGCGGTGTACATCGGCTAATACAAGCTTCGGTTATAATTTTACACACATATAAATATTTTCTAAATACAGATATCAATTTCAAATTCTATTCAATAATATAACGTAGCAAATTCGTTATGTAATACATTCAATATTCGTTATAAGAAAAACTCTAAGTGTTTGACGTAAATGGAAAATTTATACAAAAGCTCAATTGAAAGATGGTCCTAACACTTTGATGCTATTATGTACACTGAAATTCATCGACGAATGATTTCACAAATGGACAAAACCCGTAAAAATTGATTTTTTCAAACCATCAGTGTAAGCGAGGAGTCATTAATATGTTTATTATCGAATTTTTGGATGAATTTTCCGATTTGTTAATAACATCTATTTAAAAACCAGCGTAACAAATAACCTATGTACCTATTCAACATCTAAAAGGTATTCCCTATACAAAAATATAAGCGGTAGTACAAACAAAGTACATACTATATTATCAAAATCAACATACTGTATAGGCTGCGTCGGGCTACAGGAGTCATGTCGGGTATAAAGCGGCGACTAGTTTTTTTTTTAATTATAAATGAATCAGAAAATTGTACGACATGACGCATACAGTTCATCCCTAGACGACAGAATACAAAATATACTGTAGTATAAAAATAAACAGATACATTCTAAGACGTTTGGTCCGAACAGAGAAAATAAATCGATAAATATTTATACGTCTCCTTCTGAACACAATTCAAACATTGAGATATGGTTAGGTATTTTGATAAGCCTTAGATATCTAAAATGTATAGCAAATAGCATTTTTTTCGTTTTGTAAGAATATATTTCAGTTATAAAGAAAGATCTTCTAAAAATACACTAATTTTCGTTTTAGGTACAGCAGATAGTGACTAAAGGATTATAGGACGTGTGACGTTAAAACATTGATAAGAAACGTAGTGTCTGAAATATTATCGATAAAATACATTCAACAACACTAAATCTAATAAAATTTTAAAATAATGGCGCTGATGGTTTCTGTTGAAATAGGTACCTGAAATGAAATGCTCTTCTATAATTTTTATGCTATAAGCCCTTAAAGCACATTAACGTAAGGCGGTTTTCCAATTCACCATGTGCGCGATCGCTACCTACAAAAAATATACTATATTCACTATAATATAAACTAGGCTATAGATTTTACTTATTACAATTGATTTAGCGACCAATAAAAACAAAATTAAGCCTTTATTATATACTGCAACCTGTAGGTTTAATTTTTCTTGGCATTATATACCTAGCGTGGTTATTATTCTATGGTTGCCCCATAGGTCATATCAATGTTGCTGGGAACTTTTTTTATCATTTGAGGTATACAATAACTAAAATAGCGTAAATTGTTGTATAAAATTTTTTTGGTAAATAAAGATGATTTTGTTATTTTCATAATTTTTATCTCTGTCAAAATCGTTACGGAACGGTCACTTCGTACGAATGACGATATAACGGAAGTGATGAGGGGGTAGCGCGCGGAAAACGTGCGGTACCGGTCAGTCCGATGGAGTGTCAGACTCGCGTGCATCGCGTGTCCATAATAGGGTATTTGACACTTTCTGCAAAAGTAGGTCAATTTATTTCTAACATAGACACTTTTAAGTAATTTTTTTTATTTTCTCAAAATAGCCTCGCTAAGCAGCCATACTTAAGATTTTACGTAATTTTGAATGCCGCAAAAACGCTGTCCGCCATGATAGCGAGTATGTGACGTCACTGCGACATTAGCGATAAGGAAACAACTAGTTTTATTTTTTTAGCTTTCTTTTCATTACGTTAATAAAATTCCAAAGATGTTTTTAAATCAATCTTTAATTTAAACTAAATGTACACCACCTTCGTCGTTGTTTGTTTTCAATTTAGTGACGTCATAGACTCATTATGGCGGACATCGTTTCGGATTACGTCATATACAGATTAAAAAAGGGCAATTTTAAAACTGAAATTATAAATTGAAATCGTAATCATATGAACGAAAATCAATATATTTAGCTATTTAATTAATCAAACTATCATAATATAAATACCGTTTTTTTATTCATAAGGGCAATTAGCCTATTGTGGTTTCAGGAAAAGTTATTTCTCAAACATTAGTATATAGTAAAAATTATGTGTATTGTATGTAATATTTTATAATCTCGATATATGAACAATATATCGAGGCCGGTAGGTTTAAAGTTAAAGTCGAGTTGTTTGAACATTTGCCATGACAAGATTTTTTAAATGAGACGAAGAAAGTAAGATAATATGTCGTTAAAGTAAACTATTTTTTTAAACCTAATAAAAAGTTTAACATCTCACCTCGGCTCCACTCATTTTGATGGTGTTTAGAAACCTGAAAAATAAAGTAAACATAATTTCTAATTTACTTGACGATAAAAAACATTTTCTAAGATTGTAAGAGATTTTTATTTAAGCAATGACATAGAAGGATGATGTTATAGTTGTTATGTCTATTGCTTGGTTCTTCAATTATTTTTTTTGAAAGTTGTAAAGAAGTTTGAGGAGAACTAGGGACTTGGGGGCAAGCATTGCATTCTTGGAGGAAAGTCTTCTTATTCTATATAGACAGAAACGACACAGTAGACAAGAAATCACAGTTGCAGAAAAAAGCTGAGTATATAAAAGCTGACGTCTCACACTGGTGAAATAAAAAAAAAGAAATTTTGAATTTAGAAAAAACGTTTCCAATGTATTCAAATCGATTTAAAAAATATATTGCAGTAAAATATTATTTTCTAGATCGAAACGATCAGTGGCATTTTTATTGTGTGTGTTTAAAACAAGCATTATAAACGTTTATTATTATCTAAGCTTGGCATTATGAGACCTAGCGTGGCTTTAGTTAGTATCATAATAATTATGGAGCAATTATGATAGCCCCATTAATGAATAAATGAATAAATGTCGATGTTTCAAGGGCCTTTTTTGTCATTTGAGATGTACTAGGATAAAATGGCGTAACTTTTTGATTCATCTTATTTGTTAAATATTAATAATAATGAATTTCAAGTGTAAGCTAAAAAAAAATTTTATTACGTACCTATGGTAAAAATATACATCTGTTTAATATGTTTATGCCACTGAACGTATTTATGTATTTACAAATTTGACACAACGACAAACAAAACTGCGTGAAAAATTACCACTTGGGTAATGAATTTGAAGAGGTCCGCTTTTGTAGGCATGAAAATATAATCTTTAAAGATTAACGAAGTACAAAAGAACAAACAAAGCGACACAGAAGCCCAATATATTGGCTATTTTATAAATTGTAATTCTGTTTTTGAAATCTTGAAATAGATAACGTTCAAAATTAGAACGTAAAAGAAGATGACCGCTTAAAAAATTTTGAATACAGAATTACAATTTAACACAAATTATATTGTGTGGCTAACGACACGACCCACTTACCAAAATAAATTTAGAAAAGTAATAATTAAAATAAAACATACGTATTTTGTAACTATTATTATTTACTGCTAAATATAACTTCGGTTACCGAAACTTGTTCACACAAAGTTGGCTGAAAATGTGAAAAAGAAAAAATGAATGTTTATCTAAAGGTGCCGCGTTAAGCTAAAAACATATAGGATGCGACTTATGGACGCGGCTAGTTTGTTTTCAGCTTCACACTAGACAATGTTTTGCGCAATTATGTTGTATAAAGAATTGTAGGTACAAAGAGAAAACAAAGAATGAAACACCATACTTTTTATTTAACATTTTTTCTTCTAATTTCTTCCAAGAAATTGAAAATTAAAAAGTTTTTTAACAATCAATAAGTAACAAAATATAAAGAAAAGAAAGTTTTCGGCAGTTTCATGCTTTAAACAGTAAACATACATATTATTTACGTTAAATAAAATATGTTCTTTTTGTTAAAATGTTTACCAATATACTACGAAGTTAGTAAAGTAAGTAGCAATAAAAGTACGAAAAAATACATATTTTTCGTATTGCGCAAAAAATCACCTGTGCTAACGCAACATTTCGTGGAATGTATGTACGCGAAATGTATATTGTAGAGTATCTAGCCTATTTGGATTTTTTATAGTAAAGATAATAATTATAGTATGAAATAATATACAACTTTGTACTTTAAAAGATCCTCTATACCAAAACCTGACCTTATCTGGGCCTGCTGTCAGTACTCAACTCATATATTCAGAGCATGACTTGAGTATCTTGTGTCGTAACTGTGTCCCTAAGTGGGGGTAGGTAAGATCCACAATACTACAATACTATTAGTAGGATAAAAGGTTAAAAGTGGTAACTTACCGATGATAAGCGCCAAAATAATGATTCCAATGACCGCTGCAATTATCATCATCTGAAAAAAAACACCAAATTAAATTAAATAAACGAACAATTACGAAAGTAACACATGGCTATAATTGTGCCTTGGTATTCTTATGACGTTTTACATTTATTAGTAGCCAAACACATAATACTATAACGACAGTTACTATGACTTTACGAGATACTTTATCTTGCCTGCAAGTTAGTACTCGTAGACAAGAGTTCATATTCGCTGTAGTCAGCGAATATGAACTCTTGTCTACGAGTGCTACGACGATTACTTACTTTTGTTTACGAGTGCTTTGATAACTACTAACTCTTGTCTACGAGTACTATGACGACTACATATTCATCTACGAGTGCTACGACGACTATTAACTCTTTTCTATAATGGCTACGACGACTACTAACTCTTGTCTACGAGTGCTATGACAACTGACTCTTGTGCTACGATAGTAACTAACTCTTGTCTATAAGAGTTATGACAACTACTGTTTTTTACGAGTGTTACGACGGCAACGAACTCTTGTCTACGAGTTCTACAACGACCACCAACTCTTGTCAACGAGTGCTTCGACGACTACTAACTCTTGTCGAGGAAGGCAAAGATAAAAACCAACTCTTATTTACGAAGGCTACAATAAAAACTAACGCTTGTCTACGAAGTTCTACGACGACTACTAACTCTTGTCTACGAAGTGCTACGTCGACTACTAACTCTTGTTTACGAGTGCTACGATGACTACTAACTCTTGTTTACGAGTGCTACGATGACTACTAACTCTTGTCTACGAAGTTCTACGACGACTACTAACTCTGGTCTACGAAGTGCTACGACGACTACTAACTCTTGTTTACGAGTGCTACGATGACTACTTACTCTTATCTACGAGTGCTACTTTGATACAACATTAATATGGTATGATATTTAAAATTAAAAATTAAAAAAAAAACCCTCACGTACCTTTAAATTTTGCAACCAGAACTTGCTTTTCAACTTTCCGGCCTGCTGCTCAAACTGTGAGGCGCCTTGTTGCAGTGCATCTGAAATTGAAATTAAAAGACTATTAAGCATAAGCCTACAAATATTTACATAAAATGTTGTGTCTCGGCATAAAGAGGTTGGTATTCAGACGTAGTAAGACGAATCGGGCGCGATGATATCGCGAAACAAACACGATTCAGTAACGGCACAGACACTTCGTCTGTTTTACTGCCTGCCGCCATCTTATACAGGATAAACTAGTGTGCTACTCATAATACTGGCCATTAAAAATATGTATACCGTATTAACATTTAATTTTTGTATGATATGTAGGGCCCAAGTGAGCAGACGGGTTACCTGATGGAAAGCAACTGCCATAGGGATAGAGGGATTAGAGAAGTTGAGCCACCGGTAAAGTCACTCACTGAACGAAACATAACACAATTCTGTTTCACGACAGTTTGATGTGAGGCCGTGGTATCACTCCGGTCGAGCCGGCCCATTCGCGCTGAAGCATTGCTCTCCCACGGCCACCCAAATCGATTGAATCAGTAGAAAACACATTAGCCATCGCACACGTTCTCTTTTCCCTCAAAACAAAACAAATTCCGCATTCAATACATTCTGGTGTCCGAATGCGAAAAACGAATTCGGAAACCTAATGGAAATCGTACGCTAAAGGTAAAGGTAAGTATCAATACACTTCACGTACCTGCTCTATCATCGAGCTCCGATAGCTTTTGATCCCGCTCAAGTACCTTCTCCACGTTCGTTTTCATTATATCCACCACCTGGAAGCAAATTCCAATTATGTAATGACAAAGTAACATGAAAGATCACAGATAGGTTACATATGAACCGAAAAATGACATACAATAGGCTTTGTTTAGTAAAAATACCTAAGAACAACTAGGCTTGATGTAATGCGTTTTAATGTGCTACTATAGGTCGTGTCGGGTCGAAATTCGACTATACATATTCATATCCATCGTGTAGAGGAACTCGCAGACTTCCATTTGGCTTAAAGTTTATTTAAAAAAACACAGAATTCAACTATAAACAAAAGAGTATTTCGTGTCCTGTCAAAGTATTGTACTGTGCGTAGCATTTTATATTTTTAAAATGTGTAAGAGATAGATCATATTTTAAAATAGAATCGGTAATCCACGCTCCTCTTCCACATCAAGTATAACTGGGAGAAGTTTCATGCTTTCACATCTACGCGTCTTTCGTAAAGAGGGGTACAAAGTTTTCCGCTCACGGATTAATATAGAAGTTGATTTATAGGCGGATCGCAGAGCTTCGTAATTTAGTCGTATTACATCAAGACCAGCCAAGATCGCAACTGACATTGGAAGGTAGGTATGAAGAGAGTATTTAAAGCGTGGACCGGTATCGAAGTCTTTATTCATTTAACGTAGTCTATTATATCATAAATTATTTTTTAACAAAAAATTTAAACCGACTTCCAAAGGAAAAACTAAATAGTACAAAAGAAACTAAAAAGTATTAAATAAAATTTATTCTTTAATAGAGCCTGTTTCAGAATTTGGTGAGGC
>JAOTAV010064444.1:0-14318 GCA_026546445.1 Cyclargus thomasi | reverse complement strand
ACTTTAAGTACACTTTCTGAACGTCGAGACTACGGCGCCTACCACCGGTTCGGGAACTAACCCGGCGAGAAGAACCGCCGTAAGAAACTCGCACGGGTCCAGCTTTTACCTAAAAGATGGAAAATAACAATGATATGTCTTAAAACTAATTTAATAAACAATAGTTTTAAGACATATCATTGTTATTTTCCATCTATAAAATATAAAACCGAAGTTTACCTTGGCCGAAATTGTTTAGACATATTTTATAATTTCTTATTGACTTTTATAAAATACATGCATTTATTTAACACACTATATGTGATATTATACTTAGTGAATTACGTGGTACGGAATGGTATTTCGGAATATTCGGTGCAATTGGAAAGTTTACAGAAGCATGGAATGATATGTTTCGCCATGTTGGCGTTAAATAAGTGCCTAAACTAATTTTTTTATTTAAAAATTGTAGTGATAGCGTGTTGTAACCTGAAAAAATAGATTTTATTGAACGGGTGTCGCGTAAATCGGAACCCCTGTGCATGATTATAAATATTTAAAGTGGTATGACACTTGAAGTCTTAAATATACACACATACTAAAGTGAAATGTATCGCTATTTACAATATGTACCGACGAGATCAAAACTTATACACAATTTTCTAATTTCGCTAAAACGGTAACGCGGCTCTTAGACTACGAAAGCGTTAAAAAACTGTACAACGTCAAATAATTCTAAATGAGTGCACATTTTTAAATATAAATTCCGAATCTCGATAATAATAACATCAATATCACACGATAACAAAAACCATCTTTGGTAGCGTTTGGTGTAGTATCTATTGTATAGACATAAGGTTGAGTTTCCCTCAGCGCCAGTGCGCGAAGGCGGTGGCTCAGGAGGGGAGAGGCTGTAGTGGGGCCACGCCGCTCATCCGGTAGTCCGGTTGTCGCAGCTCGGGATGAGGGGGGCGCATGTCTGGAAATTGAGGTGTGTTTTAGTTGAAACGAAAAAAAAATCGACCAAAAAAGTCAGGCTTGGAAATCATTTTTTAGAACAAAAAATTATTTCCTACAATTAAGGCATAAAATAATAATAATATAATAAGTAAACGCATAAGATAATACAGATATAATTAAGTGAGAAGCTTTTAGTAGAAGTTCAACGTACATTAGCCTATTTCTAGTATTAAATAAGGAGGTACGTATTCTTTAGCAAGTGTATCACAAGAATTTTCTCATATGTACTAAATTTTCTCATATGTACTAAAGACATGATAAAACGTTTTAAAAAATTAAAGAAAAATCATTTCTGGATTTTGCTTTAAGAATTTCAAAGAGCACATACTTTACAGAACAATCATTGCATGATTCATACCTATTCGTTCCTGATGCAAGTCCGGCGCGTGCATATGTACATCATGCTGCATGGGCGCACGAAGGTCAGCGTGCTGGGTCTCCCGGTGCCGGCGAAGGTCGACCTTCCGTTGGAAGGCGCGGCCGCAGAGGTCACATGCAAACGGCTTAAAGCCGGTGTGCTTGCGTGAGTGTGTGATCAGGTTGGAGCTCTGACTGAACGCCTTGCCGCAGACCTGGCATTTGTGGGGCTTCTCGCCTGTAGAAAAAATTGAAACATAGGGCTTAGATGTTTTTTTTATGATATTTAGGAGGCAAGCGAGCAGACGGGTTATCTGATGGTGACATTCGAAGAGTCGCAAGTGCGTTGCCGGCCTTTATGAGGGAATAGGGAATAGGAATAAGTATAGGGGGATTAGGGAAGTTGGGATTGCGGTAAACTCACTCACTGGACGAAACACAGCACAACACCGTTTCACGCCAGTTTCTATGAGATCGTGGTATCATTCCGGTGGAGCCGGCCCATTAGTGCCAAAACATGGCTCTCCTACGGCAAAATTTATTGATGGTGAATTTGGGATGGTGGTAGTTAAAGACACCGAAACAAGGGTGGATTGTAACGAAAGAGCTCGTTACAATCCACCCTTGTTTCGGTTAATTATACATCTTGTTGCAAGAAAGAATTATATACCAACGTTTGCAAATGACATAGATAAGCAAATGATCAAAACGTCTAGATGAAAATCAAAATATATTGATTGCTCCTATGTACCCGTGAAGTAGTTTTCACATTACATTTGCATTTTTATTTTTGTCCCTAATGTCATCTGTAGCTTGAATGATTTAAATCATTCAAAATCGTTTTGTTTAAGCCTTTATCAACTTTTCTCTTGCTTACTAGCTGCTGGAAAGCAACTTACTGACTTTGCCAAAGACCACACAAAGAAATAAACAAAGCCCAGCTTTTTATCCCACATATGACATAAGATATGATGTAGGGTAGTCGTAAATATTCAGCGGGCACGTATTAATACGGGCGTAATCACGACGTCCGCCATTACGGATTCACGCCGCGAGCCGCGCGGACGTGTCATACGTAGATACACAGGGTCCAGGGTCAACGAAAATCAAGAAAAGTTACTGAAAACTCTCCTGACAATTTTGTTTTCTCCGTACCTATAATAGACATACTGTACTTCTTACCGACCCTTAGTATGTCAGGAGACAAAGCACAGTTCGCTGGACACTGTATACTAAAAGACTTTGGGTTGGATTTATAGGTATTTTGAAATTTAATCATGATGTCAAAAAATTTAAGATTCAAATTTTTTTTGTCAAAGAGGCGTCTGTACTTAGACGAGCGAATTTAAAACATTAAAGATTATGTTCCCTAAAATTGAAAAGCTAAATAGATATCATCACGGACATGAAGTTTATTAATATAGTATATAATTAGTTTTAGCAAGGCGATTTAAGTTTTACAATTACAATGTTCTATTATCACATCTAGTGTCTAACTCTACATCGATGGCAAAGTAGAGGAAAAATGTGTAGCATCTCAATAAACGTCATTGGCAGTTTATGTTTCGTGATTCCGAGAAAGGAATTTAATATATCCCTTCCTTTATTCTAGATAAAGCCTAGGTCCAGATATAGAACTTGAACTATTCCTTTGAAAACACTGCGTATTGTTTGATTTCAGTCAATAGTTTTACTTAACTTACGTTTATAAATGCTTTTCATTTATTTGTTGCTTATAACACGCTAAGAATTAGGTAAAATATATAGTTTTGAACATGCTAAGTTCGTTCCAAAATATAATTAGTAGCTCAGAGGCAAAAGAAACCGGAACCAATAAGAGGCAAGTGTAGGTATCGCGAACAAATCACAGCGGCGGTACCCGACAATTAGGTACTGAATTTCGAAAAAGGGACGCAGAGTCCGTCAATCAAGGGCCCGGCGACCGGCGACTTTATTAGAGGGAGCGAGAGGTCCGACGCCGGATAGCGCTCTCTCCTTCCCCCGCGAGTGTCGCGCTGCGAGCTCAATTTATACCCGTCGTTCCATTGGGCACTGATTGGAGCGACTCCTCCCCGCGTCGCATAGCAACGGGGGGATTCCCCACCCCAGCCGGGGAGACCCCGTTATGGATCGCAATTTTCCTTTGAATTGGAAATCAGAGTTCGCGGCCCTCGTTAGTCTTCCATCTTTGAGATAGCAGATTTTTAGTGAAGATGCTCGACTGTATATTGCCACAGCAACGTGATGGGAATTCTACGTGTTGTTTCGTGTTTTGTTTTGAAAACGCTATACGGATTGGGCCTGATTACATTACCCCGCTGATTGTTACACAAAGAGCGAGGAGCGAATGATTTGTTTTCAGTGAAAACATTCTGAAACTTATTGAACAAATTGAGTGAATTCGCTCCAATTGTATCATTAAAGGTATTTTCGAGAGCGTAATGGGTACTTGTTATTCAGGCGTTGCGTACTTATCTTTTTCTCTTTTAAATGCAATTTTTCCCTCCTCGAGCATTAACGGGCTATCAAACTTTTTCATAATCCTCCAGACTCCTGAGGAACACCCAAACTTTCCGATTCAAACCGCGTAAGCGTTGTAAAACGCTCAAACAGTCCATAAACAAAACAAATCGACCGACTGCGCGATATTACGCGAGTGCGTAAAATCTTCCCGTCCCTTAACAGCGTAATTACGGGCGAAATTACGCGTCTGGGTTGGGGCGCTTAATTGTTTTCAAGGGTTCAGTGAAACGTCTTGGAGTACAGCTGTATAATTCACGTAGTCTCAGAGCTTTAGCCCAAGATTTTCCGGCGAAGTTTTGACGAACATAAGCTTCATGTAGAGTCGAGTCTAGTCATTTTACGGGTACTTGTAGGTGTGGTGGAAAATGTAAGATGGATACGACTTGGTAAACATTTTTTTTCACACAAAAACAGACAAAAATTAATTATAAGTTAAAAGGGAGTGATTCAAACGCTAGTGTTACTTTTAAACATTCTTACAGATCTCAAATAATTCACTAAGTCCATGAGCATTCGGGAATTCACTCGGGTATTACAAAGTTAACATTATTTCACGCAGGTTTGGTACGAGGCCGTGGTATTAATCTAGTTCGTTTTTGACAACACATCTCTTACGCATCCAAGAGACTTTTATGAAAATCCTTGATTGTTGACAGCTACTTGCCATATATATTACAGTATACTACACTACTACAATACTTTGTATAAAAACGATGGATTTCCAATCCAGTGACTGGATTCTAGAACAGTTTAATTAGAGAGTTAATACTGCTCTCATAAAAATGTATGGCGGACGTAAAAAGTAAGGCGCGCGTTAAGTATTTAGTTCCGGTTGTGATTGAACGCGTCCGGGTGGGCGATAACCGTAAATTCCGCACACCCGGCTCACCCGGTTGGGGGGTGCAGGGCCGGACTGGACTGGGTATATAACCGGGGGACGAAAGGTTTCGGCTGGTCGGACATAAAATATTTTAAGTAAAGGTTCCGGATGAAACTTGTAACGACAAAATCTTTGATTTAAAAGTAACAGATAAAATTAAATAAAGCAACAATTATTACACTTATGAATGACTGAAGATCACACGAAAAAAATATATTTACTATCTCGTTTGTCCTTTTCGATTCTCTATAGCTCAATAGACCCCAGCAATCATAAACAGAGAAACAGTCATGTTTCTTGGCAAACTTACAACCCTAAAGAAAATTATACCCACAATTGACTCTAACAAAAGCTGGAGACATCAGAATAAATCAATACAACGCCAGATTGCCCCAAAAATCATTACCGCCCATTATCGGGGCACTAAACGTGAGATTCGCAATAAAACAGACATTAATATAATTAGATTATCAAAATCCGGCCCTGGCTGGCTCATCTGCACAGTATCACACAGGATTTTTATGGGGACGTACTTTACGCTCCTGAATTAAATATACGAGGCTCCCAACTTAAAGTGCTGCCGGTAAGATTTCGTGAAATATGCTATTCGCTCCCGCTCTATCCGAAGCTGGAATTTATGTTTGATATTTCCGACGGGTGGGGTCACTAATGGGGGTTTTCAGTCCCCTGTACTGTACAATTGGGTATGAAATGGAGACCGTTTGTTTCTGTGAGAAAACGAAATGACGGATTAAGCGAAACCTTAACGGAGCCGTATTTTAAAATGATAATATTCATTTATTTAGATATTTAAAACTCTCTGGATATTGTGGTACAAAAGCTGACTTTGTGATGACATTTTTTATCAACTAGATCTACCGTTTTTCAGCGTATTGGCGCATACAACTTAGTTCTTCGTGGTTGGATTATACCGTAGTTTTACATAGTAATTTTTACAGCGACTTGAAACTACAAGATAACTTTAAAAGAATCTAAGCATCGCCCATAAAATGACGCTCCGACGTTTAAATCCAGTAGTATTATAAAGTGCATGCATAATGCCCACTTTTAATCCCACACCTGGGACGGTAAGTGCACTCCCAGCGCCTCACGGAGTTACGGACACACTAATGTTTTAGAGGATTTCTAAGAGGTTTGGAAGCGTTAGATTTTTGATATATTAAAAATTATTAGTATCGTTTGTTTTTTCGATCTCTCTTGCCGTTTTAAACACGCTTTTTGACACTCTAATGAAGTGAGTGGATTTGTTAGAGTCGATCTTTTTTTGGCATTACAAGAAGTCATAGTCAAGTTCTTGTACTAAGATTATTTAGTATATTATTTAGTATATACCGTAACTCATCTTTTCATGCAAGATCTCTCCAATTTAACACACGAAAACAATATGGCGATTTCAGATAACATCTAAGCTGTTTGATTTCAAGGACACGGCTGAGTTACTCTTCTATATCTCCAGTTAAATATAAGTAGTCCCAAACTGGTGTCGAATGTATGTAGCAACCGTACTAAAAACATCCTTGTCATCGCTGTCAGTTTCTTGAGGATTACACGCACATTTTTACGCAACATAATATACCCTTAAACCCGGAGACGTTCATATACGTTTCAACAAATCCGCAGACTGGCGTGATTCCCGTGCTACGAGGTGCGGATTTCCCGGGAATCCCCGTTTACGATCCCGCGTCGCCCACTCGGAGAAGGGGGGTTCACCCACATAATATATATTATTATCCGACAACTATTCTCCTACCTTGTTTAGGATTTGGGTGACTTGAAAAATTGTTGTTATGTGAATACACTGTTTAGCAATTGAGGACCATAAACGGAAGAAGCGGGTAACTAACATTTAAAAAAACTGCCGGATTTTTGCGTAAATGGATACTTTGGGACGGAAAAATTATTTCAAATTAAAATAATGTGAATTCGATGTATAGCCAGATAAACGAGCTTAATGATGGAAGCGCAAAATTACAAGATTTACCAAAATTTTATAGGAAAAAATGAGTATTTACTCAAACTTTGTAATATGTCATTTATCCGCTTCTTCCACTTATGTCTTCAATTCTGTTTCAGTACGAATCTACTTCACTTGAACGCTTTTAGTATGAGCTATGACCGTTGTCCAAAACCTTTGTCCGTCTGTCTGTCTGAAATCATTGATAATAATCAATTTCTCTGATTATATTTCCATGAAGTTATCCCTATCCAGTTTCGTATTGTATGCATATTTTAGATTAATTATGTATCAGGTAGTGTCTATGAATCAATTTTAAATGATTTCACTCCACACAGACTAAAATCTGCATTCCTTTGTGTCCCACGTGAAGGCTACCTCAAGCGCGTCTAGCGTTGCCTGGGGTGCGAATGAAACCGGACATAGTTAGGCTTTTTAATTGCATGTCCGGCCAAAATAAACGGTGTCCGTCTTATCTGACTTTTGATAGGCTTTTTTCATTTCGCAATAATGCGAAGAAAAAATTTCACTAGAAATTAACAAAATTTATAACAACAATAAAAAAGACTTGATTTTACTCAACATTTTTTGTCGTACTTATTAATACTAAGACAAAGTCCTCGATAGTATAGGGTGTCTGACTTTTTTAGGCAACCGTCCGGCAAAACTGGCTGGTCTGTCCGGCTATTAGGTTTGGCGACCTGGCAACCCTAAGCGCACCCGATCTCAATCTATTTCGCGACAGAGTAAGCACAAACAAACCACGAGCTAAAACAAGCAGCAATCCAATCTTGTCCCAGCCTGTCCCAACTTGAGTTTGTAATGGAAAATGGAAACCCGCACAATCTTGTCTTAAGAGCTTCGCAAACACCGTCGGGAAACAAAGTAGAATTGCCCATTACAACGTTAAATATTATCAAAAGTTCGCACCATAAACCTCAAACTCGTGTTCCTGCGGAAGAAAATCTCGATGAAACGTAACAAACAACGTTTCAAGGGGATTTTAAACCTGGGACTATTTTTGACGATGCGTAATTGAAACATTTGAATATGCTATATAAGACAGGCTCAGCCTAGTGCAGGCACCGAAGTCTTTTTTTAATACTTATGTAACAGATGCAAAGTTTAAATTAAACATTATTATCTATGGGCTAATATTTTTACATAAAAAAACTGTTTCACTTAACAAAGTGCATACAGTTTGTGTGCATTATCAACCCTCAGAGCTTCGGATATGTCTGTCAGGGTAATCAAATCACAAGCCGAGGTGATTCTTAAATCACCTCGGCCATAACGAAATCAGAATTTTTGGATGTGTCCCACATATTAACGATATGTGTCTATGATTTAATATCTAACATGGTCTTACTAAGAGTATATGGATAAAAGAGGATGTTGATAATGATGGAATCCGTTTTATGTACCCGTATCCTCGGTCACAACTCAAACGGAACCGGGTCGCGTCTCAGCCGACGTTTACGATTTACCCCATACCTGCCCAACTCTTATAAATGCCACTTACCCGCTGATTTATACAGAGAATATTGTTTTTATATGGCACAACCCGAAATAAAAGTGTCATAAAAGTTTTAAAATCATTTGAATGCACCCCTGATCATGGTAGAAAGCTGCATGTAGAGATGGAGAATCTTTTTAATGAGAGGTTATGATTCTGTTAATACGGTTATTGCTTTGACATTGATCGAAACATGCCAATGCTATCACAAGAATTGATTGATAGGCAGCTTACGTACCAGGTATGCCAAATTTTATGTCAACGTAATATCTGTCATGACGTAAGTCGGGCTACATCAACAGAGAATTTGTCTGCGATCTGCCTATCTATAGATCAAAATCTCCGACGTATCTTTTTAATAGAATTAAAAAGTATGATATTTCTAAATACCCTGTTTCAAAGTAGTACTCACAACACGACAAGTGAAGATTTATCGACTATACTTATACGATAGCCGGTATTCTCATAATAAGTGCCAGTGATTATGTGACCCTCCAACAAAAACTAATAAAGTTTGTCGTGACGTTTGACAAATTAGTTCAGCCCACACACCAGCCGGGTTATTGGATATTGCAAGGATTTTCTTGTAGTTCAAGAAGCAAAGTTAAGGATATAATTTGCTAGGTTATGTAACGCAAACACTAATAACTAAATATTGCCACAATTTTAATGCTATTAAGGCTCTTATTTTTTTAATTTTGTGGCTTTTATTACAATACGAACTTTATAGCGGAATTCAATTTTAGAGAACAGAAATTAAATCTAACTGATGAGGATTTGTTATCGCCACCGCTGTCTTTAAACTGTCAAAGTGTCTGTCTATCTGATATCTCTTTACGCCCAAACTGCTAAACCGATTTTGCTGAAGGTCAAGTCAGACATAGACTTTATGTCTATGTCCCGGGAAAGAACAAAATGTACTTTTTGTCCCGGATAAATGTTTCCCGCGCGATAAACGAATTTTGGCGCAACGGAGTTGCGGGCATCGTCTAGTTAAAGGTATTTCCCTCAATTTCCAGTACTGTATTTAATCAACTTTTGTAATCCAGTCGAACAATAAACCTAATGTTTCGGTAACAAAAGGCATAATCTAATTTGTGTGTTTTATATTGTCGCACCGTAATCAACGGACGACAGGGAGATATTTATCCGGTGTGCGCGGTCAAGTATGCAGCAGGATTGTTCCGACGGGATTCGCTCCAGAATGTCACCGTCACTCCGCTTATTGCGACCGTTACGAAAAGGAATTTCGGCTCTTTCTAATAGCATTCGTGTTTTGTGTTTACGATTTCTAGTTTTAGCTTCCAGCTTTAGACTGCAGGGTCAATTCTAGAGTCTAACTGTCTCGAAGTTTCTACTAAGTTATACTCCTAACAGTTTTAACTAAGAATTCTATAACTATTGTGAAATTTCTTTTAACGGACTTCCAAAAAGGAGGGAGATATCTCATTCAAAATTAAAACAATTAAGAATGTTATTACTTACTAGATGATCCATGGATAAAAAGTGTCGTATGTCTTAATGCATCTGTAACCCGAATTTCAAAATCGAACCCGCAGTCTGATCATGCAAGAAATAAACATACAGACTCATATAATATTAGTATGAATATCAAATAAAACTTCCCACTGCTTGATGTTTATTAACTATCCATAATGCCTCCTCTAATAGATAATGACAAATCTAAATTTATTACTGTCGATATTGAAATCATAAATGTCTCCGATAATCCAGCACCCTATACCGCTAAGCTGACGCATTATTACGTCAAATCCAATAGAAATTATGTAATGACGAAATAAATTGCTACTCCGCCGCTCGGAGATATGCGACAAAGGGTTGCTCTGTCATTTGGCCGGATTATGGCATACCCATTAGGGATGGGCCAATATCAATAAACTCTATTGTTGAAGTGGAGTTCCATATTGATTTTACGACCTGCAATTAACTATTGCGAAACATTTGATAATTGAAGACGTAAGTGGAAGAAGCGGATAACTAACTTTTTTACAACATTTGAGTAAATGCTGATTTTTTTCCATAAAGTTTTAATAAATCTTATCATTTTGCAATATCATTGTGTAGCTTATCTATCTAGCTATACATCAAATCCACATTATTTTAATTTCGAACAATTTTTCCGGATCTACAGCATATATTTACGCAAAAATCCGATAGTTTTTAAAATATTAGTTACCCGCTTATTTTACTTATGTCTTCAATTGTAAATTGTATTTATCCTGAATAGTAAGAATTCAGGTAAAAATATTTTACTCATACCAGCAGAATCGTCAGATGTTGTCCTGCCGGTCTTGGCTTATGAATCTAAATCATTCTTAAGCTTCCTTGAACCCTCAAAAAATTTATTAAAATCGGTCCAGTCGTTTAGGAGAAGTTCAGTGACAAATACTTGCACACGAGAATTTTATATGTATTGCGATTACGAGTTTCTCTTGAGCCTCTTTATGGCGCATCATAAGTGTCTGAAGTCTGAATAATAAGTGATAGCTATTTAATGTTTTCCTCTTAAAACATAATATACTAAGAACGTTGTTATTACTATCGATCGAATTCATATTTAAAGACATATTACTTATACCTAACCCACAATCGGATTTACAAATATTAAACCACAGATGATATACGACACAGATCAAAAACGACAGAGGAGGGTTCTAAGGCTTTGCATATTTTGTCCTAATTAAAAAAAATAAGCGCTTCTATTCTTTAAGTGTTTCAAATGTTACCTCTTTTCAACTATCACAGACATGATTTAAAACTCAAAACTCAATATTTTCCCTCGTACGATTTAACATCTGTAACAAATGTACCGACACATTTGCTACTGTTATTGTTGCACTCGAGCTGCACTGTGCCACTCGACTCAAACTGGTTATAATCGACCTTATGGCTCTCGCAATAGAGGTCACCGAAACACTAGTCGGGTAACTACAGCACGGTGCTTAAGAAAACACTCGAAAACGGCGCTATTGTCGCAGCCAATCGTAACACTCGAAACGGCGTCACTTGGCCAATCAAAACACGGATAATTTGATAATCATATTAAGTGCATTCTGTTTGAAAATGGAACGCAAATGTTTGGATGTTTGTCGAAGCGCGAAACAGCCCGAAGTTGAATTACCACCAGATATAGTGCCATGTTACATTAGCAACATAAATATTCATTTTTAAGGTTCCGTACCCAAAGGT
Source organism: Cyclargus thomasi (assembly GCA_026546445.1). Taxonomy (NCBI): domain Eukaryota; kingdom Metazoa; phylum Arthropoda; class Insecta; order Lepidoptera; family Lycaenidae; genus Cyclargus; species Cyclargus thomasi. The sequence goes on along the minus strand of JAOTAV010064444.1, from coordinate 2,858 downwards.
TAAGAACGGGACTCTATTACTAAGACTTCGATGTCTTTCTGTCTGTTTGTCTACAGGATGTACCAAGAACGGTAATAGCTAGGGGGTTGAAATTTTTACAGAATATGTATTTCTGTTGCCGCTATAAGAATAAATACTAATATCAAAATAAATTTAATGTTTGTTGTCTGTTTGTCTACTGTCTTTCTTTGCTTTATACCCAATATTTTGAATGCTTTTATTAGTATAAGCTACGGCGTAATATTATTTACGATTAAAAAAATTAATATTGGGATCTTATACTTTAGTGCTTCGTTGAAGTCTTTTTAAAGCGTATTCATTAACTAGTCTATGGAACTAGTCAAATCTACTATCTATTTGGTCAAAACAATGATTTCCGGCAGATGGCGTAAGTAGCATTCATTATGATAATGTCAGGACAGGGTCGGATTTAAAATTAAATTTATTGTTGAAATAATCACTCTACGTCTAATGGAGGACACGCGCGGCGCACGCGCCTAACTCCCTCCTACTAGTATTATTTTCCACTTTGATTCTCATATCAGAATCACCCTAATTTTTATCTTCAAAAGATTTTTAACTCTGACGTGCTGTGATAGAGTTTATTATTGCCCAATTCTATTGTAAACCATGTCATTGTAATCAATGTAATGCTATGAACAAAGAGTTTCTTTATGGATTAAGACCTGCAGAGAAGAATAGATTTTGGTAAGCAGTAAGTACCTAGCTTGTACTACAATTTATGATACTCGACCGTAAAAAAGGATAATAGGACCATTGGAATTGGTAACTCACTATATCATTTGTTGCAAATTTAGATGCTCTTGTGACATTTTCAACCGAGAGTTTTTGATTAGGTATTTGAGGTAAGCTGAAACCTATATTCTAAACGGAACTGCAGACCTAGCTGGTCAGAAGCGGGGCTTGCTCTACACCTTACAATCTTAAAACAAAAATGACTACCAGATGACACATCTCACATTATTATAATTACTATTTATTTTGGTAAAAAGTCTTTTTTGCAATTTGAAAATAATAGGGAGTAAAAGTTTTGTATTAAATTTTTCCATAAAATTTATTACCGTAACGGTGATCAATGACCCCTCAGGGACCATTCATAAAGTCCGTCACAAAAATTTCATGATTTTTAGACCCCACCCTTGTCACAGGTAGTCACATTTCTCAGACCCCAATGCCTATTGTGATGTCACAAATTTGCAATTTTACACGTCTAAAAATTTTCAATTTCCTAAAATCCTAAAATTTCAATATTTGACATCAAATTATAAAATTAATAATGTGATGTCACAAAAATAAGGACACGTTACACCATGTCACATTGCGTGACGTCCTTTACGTGTGACGCACTTTATGGATGATCCCTCATGAGCATAACTTAACCCTAAAGCTCGGTCAATTTGAATAACAGTAATAAAAATCAGCAAATCAGCCGTCGAAATGTGCCCCGTTGGGACCGGTTCGCGGGGCCTCTAGGGCCCAAGTCTGGGGCCTCCGCGGCCCCGGCCGGTCGTTGGGGCCCCAGCGGGGTTCAGTAGCTAATCGTGATAATGTGTTTATTGAATTAGGAGGCGCGTGCGTCGCGCGTCGCCACGCGGCGTGCACTCGGGGGTTAATTCTGTTACACTTGATCGATACAGTTTTTTCGGAACCGCATTGGTTTATTGGCCTTGTTAGTGAATGCTGCAAAAAAGTGATATTTTTGTGCCCTCACGTTACGAAAGAAAGCTTAAAATATTAAGTTGGTCATCATAAATTATAGAAAAGACTTTTTAATGTGCTGCACCGTATACGTTTATAAATAAAATACGTTATATTATGTGCTAATTATTATTAAATGACACTGAGTTGTGCAGAACCCTTCTTAGTTTTATTACCTGTGTTATTAAATGTCGAACGTGTCTTAATCCTTCTGTGGCTTCTTATTGAATGTACCTAGACTCTAAAAACGACCCTCTAGAAGGTCTAATATTTTTTCATCCCGTAAATATATGCGGCCACCGCAAATCAAACACGCAAAGTTGCCAGATACAAATACATGCCTTTCATTTCGCCTTCGTTATTACCAAGTCTAGACACAAGATGCAAACAGTCTAAAGTTCCTTAGTTCAGGTGTCGGATTACTGGAAACGAAACGCGATAAGAGGGTAACATTAATTTAATTACCCCCCACCCCCACCCGCCCGGGTCTCCAGGGTACGCGCGAGGGTAATACAAATACAGAAACTTTTTCGGCGTGAGAAAAAATCTCGCGTGTGATTTTTGTATGATCCCCAGCGAGGTGGTATTGTGTTACCGAAATCTCACGAATCCCGCCAACTATCGATTTGGGGGTTTGTCGCGGCTTATGTTATGAACTAGAATTAGAAATTGGAAGTTCTGACTACTGATTCTCTTAAAATGAACCTTTGCTTGAACCTGGCTGATACGTATCGTATCTAGAATCTAGGTAGGCATCAACACACTAGTTAACACAACTACACTAGCGAACATTAAAAGGTTAATCTTTTTTATAAGAACACTATATAGGATAACTATCTGTGTGACAACTCAACATTTTATCGTTAAATACTTTTAATAAATAAAAATCAAATGTAGCTCATCTTTAAAATCAAAATCACAATATTTCCAGAAAGGCTTCACAAAAAAAATGTTAATTGTATAATATCAATCTAACTGATAATAATAATAAGCATAACTCCAACCCTATCAATTTCTAATCACCTCAGCTAAAATGAAAAGAAAACGTCACTAAAATCGAAGTATCCCGTCTTTTAATTAAACGCGCGGCACGTAGCACTTGATTCAGTTCCCTCGGGCCTCCCCCCTACTCTCCCCCC
>JAOTAV010064433.1:0-14319 GCA_026546445.1 Cyclargus thomasi | reverse complement strand
AACAATCTGGATAAAAGGTCTTGATTATGAAGATAAGGAGAATTTATTGAGAGAGATATACAGATAGGAACAATCACACTCACACTCACACACACACACACACACACACACACACTCACTCTCACACAAACGCACATGCATACGCAGCGACACTCTGAGTGTTGATAATATTATATTATTTTTTATTTTATCAGATGTTACTATTGTTTTGTTTCTAAGTTTTCAGTTTTTTGTCAATTTTGGTATTGTTTTTTTTGGTGTTCTTCAGGACAGGCTCAGCCTAGTGCAGACATGAAAGGATGGAATATAGGTGATATATGTTATTGAAGTCAATAAAATTTATTATTTATTTATTTATCATTTAAATATTCACGAATGCAAATGCAAATATTCGTTACATCACTACTATGCAATAAAGGTATTTACCATATTTTAGTGATAGCATACGACTTTGTGACGTCACAGCGGGGAAAGGATCTCCTGCGGATAGACGGTTATACGTATGCCAGGGCGAGCGCTCTGCGATGGATCTGCTCCACCCACCATCCCAACTGCAAGGCTAAAGTCAAACTCAACAATAACGGTCACATCATCTTATACAACAACAATCACACACACCAGAGAAAGATGCTTCAATACGGATCCAGGGATGGAGGTCTTTTTGTTTGTAATTTTAAATAAAGTTGAAATTGTAAACTGCATCATGGATCGATATATAGTACGTCACGTAGTATGATCATGTAGAGAAATGTACGTCATGATTTTACAATCTAACGCCGTTTGTCCACCAACACCTTTAACCGAGAATGAGATTATTTCGGCCCGATTAAATGAAACTTTATGTTCTAGGCTATAAGTTTCATTTTCTATCGTCAATGTCGTCGCTGTCATTAAAGGCGTAGAGGAAAATTAAACCTGTAGTCTATGTCATAAAATAGCATTTTATCCGGCTGAAATAATCTCGTTCTTAATTGACGGTGTTGGTGGACAAACGGCCTTACGGTTACGAGACATGGCAAAGTGATGTTAAGAAGATTGACGGTTTTCATACAAAGGCCGATAACGTTTTCAACCCTTTAAAGTCTAAACCCTTAACCAAGAGTAATGATTTTGTAGTATGCTTTGGAAAATTCATCGGAATTTTTCTACTATCTAATATATTTTTGAGAATATTGGAAAATTTTTGTTTTGTATGAAATCACTAAAATGATAATATATCATAATCATGTATTTAAAAAAACATTTTTTTTTGTTTTTTAAATAGATGAGCCCTTTGTATGGAAAGGGCTGTAATGGTCAGCCAGCCTGCAATCTGAGTCGTGGCTGCGGGGGACCTAAAAAGGTCGTAATAACAATATTGCAAAGACTTTTTAACAAAATGCACCAAAACGAGTTGTGAAATTGAATATTTTGATAAAAATGTTACTTCAAAATCGTTTTAAATTAATTGTAAAATCACTCTTTTGCAAAATTAGAAGTTATTAACAAGAAAAATTACAAAACGAATTGCTCGCAGTATTGAAGGACAGACTTTCAGACGCTACTCCTACATTTGATCAGTCTGCGTCATTATGGGCCTGTTCACCGCTTACTACTAAGTTTCTGTTTTTGACAGATTTTTTGACAGATTCTCCAAACAAATACTGTCAAATAAAGTTGTATCTGTCAAATAAATGTACTCCATATCTATAAGCGGTGAAATAGACCCTAAGTCTGTATACTAGTGTAGGTTAATTTTTCTTTCGTTGCAACTACTGAAAAGTAACACCGCCAAAAACATTTTCCACTAGGTTTGTCAAAAATTTATTAAATTAATACTATGTTATGTGACCTTCAGTGGCTGCACCATGTTTGCGCTGTAAAAATTTGCCATACTAAAGTTTAACGTAGTCGCTATCGAGTATCGATAAATACTATTGCTTCATTCGTTGGTATAAAAACATATATTAATTCGCGAGCTGAAACCTTTGTGGGGTACAAATGTTTTTAAGAAAGACGGCTAGATGTAAAAGCATGTCTCCCAGTTGTAGTTAATATGGGGGAGGATCTTGGAATACCAGTATTATTTTTTAAAATATGCTGTAATCTCGCATATTTTTAATAAATAAAACGATATGCACACTACAATATTTTGACATGGCACGATAGTCATATACGATTTTTTTTGTTTATGGCTAAGTCTGATTTTTTAAAATAAAATTTTGTGGTTGGTAAGGAGATCTTTATGCCAAATTGAATTTTGCGATTGAATTGTGAATAGATACTTTTTTACATTTCCTATACACGATGGATTTAAATTGTTATAATCGAAGTTCGACCACAGGGCGACCTCTAGTATTAATCTTACTAATATTATAAATGTGAAAATTTGTGATGTTTGTTACTTCTTCACGCTTAAACGACTGAACCGATTTCGACAAAATTTGTCATGGAGCTAGCTGTTATCTTGATTAGCACATAGGGTACTTCGTCGACTAAGCCACGGGTAGCGCCGCCGGGCATAACTAGTTAGTACTATTTTTGTTATGTGTTAGATTATTGTAATTGGTCAGTAGTTCAAATTATTTTTAAGGTTTTTGTCATTAATAAGAATTTTAGTATATTATATTCTAAACGAACTAGAATGGGTGCTTCAATGTGATATATTTAGGTACGATTAGAACATTTTGATTTTTAATATGAATATTATTTTTCAATTTTAATAAGAATGTTATAAATATTAAATAAAACCTATTCGTGGTAAGTTGTCAGATTGTAAAATTTAAAAAACTATCTATAAATTATGTATCATTACGCTCTTATGCTATTTTGTACGTTAAATTTTTTTATTAAATTTCTTTGTACCAAGTTAATTGTATTTTAAGGTACTTTTTTGTTTATCGCATCAAATTTAAGGTTATCAACTGATTGAGCCGTTTCAATTAACGAGAGAGTTGCTTGTCGCCGGTTTTACTTTCAGCGTAAGAAGTAGAGCGCTTTTCGAAAGTCTTCTCTTTCGAAAAGCCGATTTATTTCAGACGGATATCATATATTTTGAAACGTGGCCAACTTAACAATAATAAATATTAATAATTTATGTTCCAATCCAAAAAAGCGTGAAATCTTAAATTAATAATAATCAATCCTAATAAGACCCTTTATGTCAATTCTCTCTTTGTTAACGTCACGTAAAGAAGGGCAATTTTTGCCTTTACTTTTCATACATCAACAAAAAAGGCTGTTTTCAATTGTAGTATTAAGTTTGTAAATGTTTAGTTAAGTATTTTACAAAGATTAAATAAGATATAAACTGGTACAAAAATTTCAAATAATAAAAATATTTAAAATGAACTACTTACGTCACTTTTAAAATTAATGCATGCTCTGCTAACACCCTTGTCATTTAATAATATGCCTCACCTCTCCACTCCCGTCAGTCACCTCCGACCGACCATTCATCCCTCCTCTGATAACGTCAATTGATGGACCCAAGTAATTTGGTCGGAATATGTCATTTTGTGTAACTCCGCTATCTGGCTCGGTTTGAACTTCCCTGATTTTACATAATATACTTTTGTAATAACAATATTAAAAATATTATAAGGGGCCTCTACCAATGCTCTTAAATGGGTTTGATCTTTCCATTAATGTATAAAAAAATTGTTAATAAACTGCAAAGATTAATAACAGTGATTTTGTGAAACAGGAGACTAAACTTGACATCTTCATATTTTTTAGCGAATGAATATTTGCAAATATTTAAAATGTAAACCGGCTTTAATCTTTGTAATGTCAAAAGTATGACATATCGATTATTGTCGCTAATAAAGTTAAGTAAACGTTCTTTCGTCTGGAAGTCATTGTAAGAAAATCCATTTCAGGCTATGAAATAATCAAGTCCCGTAGAGGCAAGGATATGCTCCTCATCGACGGCCATACTTTCTCCCAGACAAGTAAGACGAGATGGGTGTGTTCGCTCTACCCGAGGTGTAAGAGTAAGGTCAGCTTGTACCCGGACGGCAGTGTCAGCTGTTTGTCGCTGCCCCATACGCACCTACCTAAACAACTGGCCCAGGCTACGGAGGATATGCTTAGCTGGACCCAGGCGATGTGCTCAGTTGGTCTCCGCTTCCAATGATTACGACCATGGTTTGACCGTCATTGTCTGTTTACAATGGCTTATGCCGTTTGTCCACCAACACCGTCAAGCGAGAACGAGATTATTTCGGCCCGATAAAATGCAACTTTATGTTATATGCATTAAGTTTCATTTTTTAGCGACATTGCTCTATCGTCAATGTCGTCACCGTCATTAAAGGCGTAGAGGAAAGTGAAACCTAGTAGTAGACTACATGGCATAGCCGCCATAAAGTTGCATTTTATCCGGCCGCAATATTCTCGTTCTCGGTTGTCGGTGTCGGTTGACAAACGGCGTTACTCGGAGATATGTATTATGATAACTTAATGAAGATTTATATTAATTTAATGAAGATTTAATTAAATTTCTCTAAGGCCGTTAGACATTTGTATACATGTAGGTATCAGAGCTCTCCAGGCTACTAATGCTCCTTGTTTTCTAACGAAAGGTAAAATATTTTTGTTATATGAAATTAAAAATAAGATTTTAATGTTTTATATTTAAATTTTTTTATAATGTTTAAATATTATTATCAGTTATTTCTAGTTAATAAACGGTTGTCATGTACTTGTTCCTTATATTATTTAAAGTGTAACGCCGAAATTTATATGTTACATACATACCGTATTGAAATTTGAAACTAATAAATATATTAATCGATATTTTATACTTAAGTGTATTTTTTTAATTCAAAATCATGAGTTTACTAACGTATTTTTTTATTTACTGCTAACGTATTAGCCGCTGCACCGATTTTTATTTAATAGAAAAATAATTCTAGACCCCATGGATGATTCTTAGTACAATTTATGGCGATATCTATTCGCCTTAAGTTGGCACAAAACTTAATTCGAAACATAAAATGTATATGAAATTCCGGCTACGTCATATAATAGTCAATAGTAAGATTTTTTCACATTGTTGATGTCATCAATGTATGTTTGTAATGTTTCAGCCTTTGAAATAATAAAGTCGAGACGAGGGAAAGATTTACTTCTCGTGGACGGCTATACGTTCTCTAAATGTTCCAAATCGAGATGGATTTGTACACACTACCCGAAGTGTAAAACCAAGATTTCTCTATACCCAGACGGTACCCTTACTAATGTATCAGAGCTTCATGTCCATCTACCGCCCAAAATGGTCCGGGTTGACGGTCAATGGGTATTCATATAGCGGGAAAAGTTTCAGAAATAGACAACGATTTCAAATCAGAATAAATCATGCATTTCGTTATAAACACTTTTTTCATTTTTTTTTTTAAATTTCATTAGCCTTACATTATATGGATTATGTTTTAACGGAAATGGAATCTTAGTCCGCTAGGCTTGTTGGTGCCCGCAACTTTCTTAACGCGAAAATTTGTATATATGATACTATTATTAATTTTATTTACAAATTATATACCTTTTATTTTTTTGCATGCCCTATCTGATATTTCCCAACACATTTCTCTACGTATGGCTGCTGGAAGAAATTTCTTTTAGAGATAAGCATTCCTGTGGTATTGTCTTTCTTAATGTGTATATTTTCGTGTAAATTATTTGTATGTGCAACGAATAGTTAAATAATAAAAATATATCACGGGAACCGTATATTTTCCCGGGATATAAAAAGTATCCTATATACTGCCTAGACTTAATAGCTATTATATATAAAAAAGGATTATGGTTGCGGAGACACACAGTGCAGATAACTTTTTTTGTCGATTTGTGTTCTTTTACTTCTTTCTTAAGTAAATTAATTCTTGTCGCATTGATTACTTTGTAAAAATATTAATTGTACAGACACGCCAATTTTACTGTTTTATTAGATGTATAGATTACAATACAGAAATTTGTGACGCGTTGCAAGCACAAATTTCGTATAACAAGAAATTGACAAAACAGTATTTCGTTACAGGAAGTGATTCTTATGAAATTATCCGGTCCCAAAGAGGCAGAGATATGCTCCGTGTGGATGGTCACACATATACGAGGAGCAGTAAACTAAGATGGGTGTGCTCTCATTACCCCAAATGCAAACAGAAAGTTCTTCTGCAGCCCGATGGTCGTCTTGTTATGTTGGAGGGAACCCACAACCATCCACGTAGAGTTTGGTTCAATTTCGCTTCGCTTGGGATGAAATTGTAGTTTTAATTTTTTGTCCCTTTTCATTTTTCATGCAAAATTTCCTTACCCAGTGAGTGCCAATATATTAAGAAAATGGCTAAGTACGAGTCAGACTTATTTCCGAATGTACCAATATTGAGAAAAGCGTAGGCAAAAAAATTGCGTCCTTTCGGTAAAACTTCCACAATGTTCTTACATTTTTCCTTGTTCATAAAAAGATATAAACAGTGTTTGACTAATTAAGGTTGACTGCCCCTTTCTGGAATATTGAAAACGTCAAACGGCAGAAAGAGACAGCCAACCTTGATTAGTTAAACACTGTTTAAATATTTTTATGAATAAGGGGTATTATGTTTAACTCAATTAATCAACTTTTAAATAGTAATCATCAAAATCCTTAAAGGTATTATTTATAAAAGTCTTGGAGTTTGTTTCATCGCTTACATATCTGTAATATGTAAGCGATCGATAGTCTATCCACAACTTTATTTGACAGATGTTGTATGGAGAATCTGTCCAAAAAGTTGTGGATAGCCTGACAGAAACTTTATCAGTAATCGGTGAAACAGGCCCTTAGATTATCAGGAATTATAATTATTATATCGAATCAAATCAAGATTAATCAAACAAATAATGTATTTGTTATGAATCAAACATAACAATTATTTCTTTTAGGGTCTATCGGCATACAACTGATTGACATTGGCTCTAAAAGAAAATTATTGATGATACACAGTTACACTTATTCGTCGTCTTCAAGAAGGCATTGGTACTGTTCAAAGAAGGCGGCAGGATGTAGAGCAAAAGTAGTTTTTAACCAACAATGTTCTAAAATTATTAAAGCAAACTTCAACCATGATCATTCGATTCCTATTTATGATACTGATCAACATGGAAGGTATATAAGGAAGAGGCAGGAATGCGTGGAAAAAAAAACAGTACAATAAACTAACTAATGCAGAGGGCGGGTTTACAGGAAAGCTATTAAATTATTTAGACTGACTATTTGTAAGCGGTGAAACAGGCCCTAAGACTTTTAAATGTAAGAATTATGTTAATGTAAATACACCCCAAGAAGAAAAGGAAGTAAACGAGTAAATTTTAAAATATATGGATAGCATAGACTAACCCAAAAAAAGTCATAACAACTATTTTGTATTAGCCTATGCTATCCCACTAATAGGCAAAGGTAAGGGCAAGCTTTACCTCAATAATAAATCTGACTTTAATTACATTTGGTTATTAATTACTTAGACCCCATTCATAATTATTAAAATTATAGAACGGTCATAGGTGTTATGAAATTGTTGTATTTTACAGAAGTACCTTATGAATTAATACCATCGCAAAGAGGAAGAACTCTCATCCTGGTCGGAGGGTACACTTTCTCCAAATCTGGTAAGTCAGCGATGTGGACGTGCTCCCGGAAGATCCATGACTGTAAGGCTAAACTTAAATTGGTGGACGGCAAAATTACACACATCTACAATACACACAGTCACGCCCCTCAAAAGTTTGTGGTCACTAAATCGGGGGTTTTAGTTCGACTTTAAATGTAAGACGGCACGGCGGCGACGCTATGCGACTGCGTCATGAGCACTACATGTTCCATAGAACTGACGTTTAAGACAATATGGATTTGACGTTTCAGGAAGAGCAGCCTCATGCCAGGTCATGCACTCATCGCACAATAGTGTTTCCTAGACGATCATGCAGAATGTCAGAGTACATACGGAAGGAGTAGGCTATCTCTCACCTACCACCGATTTAATTACCTATGTTAACGACCCTTAGCGTATTTAGAGTCAAGAATGATATTTAATTATTGCTTAGGATTTTTTTTTATTTTGTCTGAAGTAACAGCCTAGACAGTACGTAGTAATTAAATCTTGGATTGGGTCTGAGATATTATATACCCTGACTCATAATGCATATCATGCTGCATGATTGTCTTGGGAGCGCTGCGAATTAATAGAAATTATTGCAGACTCAGGTCAAGTCACACATTTGCCAACCCCTTTAAGAGTGAAGTAATTTGTCAGTCAGTCTTTATGCACGTTTGAATTTAATAGGAATAGGAATTTAAAATATGGGCCAGGGATCAGGAAGATGTTTGCATTTTTTACTTTAGAAATGCTTCTAAAGTAAAAAATGCTTCTAAAGTAGAAATGCTTCTTCATGTGTTTGTATCTGTACGAATCAAAATGTGTTCTAATAAACTTATTTAATATTTGTTCAATATACTATTGTTTAAGTCACTAGTACATAAATAACAAGGAATAACTATGATCGGTCTCTTAATGCAATAAAAGCTTGGAATTTTGCTTTGCTAAAGTCTAAATAATATCGAATAATAATAATAAACATAAGTCCCCACTAAATACTTCATATGTTTAAATTATACTCAACGAACTTATTAATTTCATCTTACTATTATTATTAGCTGCATACGATTATTGTAAATGAAAATGCTTGTCACGATATATTTTCAGATACCGAATACACCGTAGTAATATCTAAGAAAGGAAAAAGGATGCTGTTGATAGACGGGTACACGTATTGCCTAAATCAGCGCAGAAGGTGGAGGTGTTCAAAGAAGAGGGCGTACTGCAAGGCCTTCGTGAAACTCTCCTCCAATGGCAAAGTGGAGAAGCTTCTGAATATCCACTGTCATCCACCTCACGAGATTAGGAGTTCTATTTACTTAAACCATGATTTCACTGACGACTCGAGAACATCGTCACCGTGACATAATGCTATTTTTATTATGAAGTCATTGTAATTTATTGTAACTATTGTTGTTTTTTAATATTATACACTTTTTGACAATCTTGTTGTTATACTAAGGGTTTTTTATATTCTGCGACTATTTTGACTTTGCTATTTTTAGTCAGTTTTCATGTTTTTTTGTTAACAATATAGTTCTTTATCAGTATATTGTTTAATTGTTAACATTTATTTCTTCTGTTGTCATTATATCTTTTTTTGTTTTTTATTCCTAGCAGAACTGCATTTGCAATCACAGTGACTTTAATGATTTTGGATGAATATCTTACTTTTAATAATTATAATAAAAATATTTGTTGAATTATGAATGAAATACAACTTTTAGCTGAAGCTATATAAATGTTAACACGAACTTCAGACAACACCTTCTATAGAGTTGGAGCTATGTGAGTTTTTTTTTATTATAATTTATTGGAGTCGTCTATGGGCTTTATGCCTCTTTTTGTTGTTTTACATTTGCAATTTATTAGCACCAAGATTGAAATTTTATCTCAATTGACGTCCGATCCCGGTACGATCTGGTATTTTTTTGTATCCTGTTTAGTAATATCTGTTTACATTGTTTTAAATATTGAAGGGCTCTCCGACGAATATGGCTTGAATTTTAAGAATATAATAAGGTTACGTGAGTTACGATATTTACTAACGATTAACTGCAACTTGCAGAGGTAGTTTGGCTGCCCACGCGCCGAGGGACTGTGATGTTGCTCGGAGGCCACACTTTCTCTTTTACAGGGGTACACAAGAGGCATCTCGTCTGCTCCAAATACAGAAGAAAGAAATGCCCAGCCAAGGTCGTGATAGACGATTTTGGAAACATAAAAAAATCTCAACTCTACCACAATCATGAATCGTTTTGGTCTCGTAAAAATTGATAGATTATTATTATTGACTGTTGATTTCCTTCTGAACCTAAGATATTTGTGTTGATCTATAATTTATTGTTAAATTAAATTTTATTGTTAAGTTAAATGTAAATTGTATAAAAGTCTATGTAAATCATGCTGGTCCTTGTCACGGTAATTAAATCTATCGTGTATTTTGTCTAGCCCGTTTATTATGTGATTATTGAGGTTCAGCTATTCATGCTATAGAGTGGCTTGATTACGGCAATGAAATTACATTTATCTTCTTTGTTTGGTTTACCATTCAGTATTGCGGTTTTGTTTAGCTCTGCGTCCATTTGTATGATGAAGTAATATTGTAAAATCTACGGTGTAGGGTAGATAACAACTAATACCGTGTCTTTAAAAAAAACTGTAGAATATATATTTTTGTTACTTCATTCTTGTCACTGACCAGCATATTATTGTAAATACTGATTGTTGTGTAGACGCCAAAGAATTATAATTTCTTTTCTAATATCATAATATAATATAGGCATTAGGCCGTGTGTTTTGGCTACTAATAGGCTAGCCGAACAGTTACATCTAGCCCATTGTGTTTTTTGAAGATATAATGTGATTGTTTTACCAATTGTATGAAAAGAATATAAAAAGTTTTAAACAGTAACAAAGCTATTGTGTTTTCTTTATGTAGACATACCAGATGCCGTCATCATTTACATCATGATGTTGATATCTTCTGGTTGGTAAAGGCACAGCTTAGGATTACTGGGTTAACTTATCATGTTACTTCTAAAACCGTTGCTTAAGTCCCGGTGCACCTAGCCATCGGGAAAGGTAAATGAAACGATGTAGGCATCGGCTAAGTAATAAGGATTTTGATAAATTCTACCCCTAAGGGAATAAAATAGGGGATAAGAGTTTGCATGAAAACACAGTAATTGGAGGCAATAGAAGACCCGAGTGAAGCTGCAAGAGAAATCTAGTTTCTTTACTTACTCCGACCGTCTTTATTTTGGAAAAAGAAAATGAAGGCAAAAAATTGCATGAAAAACAACCCAATATAATGTTGAAAATAAAATAAGCAAAGGTCAATACAGTGGAAACTCGGTTATCCGGCCCTCAGTTATTCGGATTCGCGATTATCCGGACTACAGATAAATTGTGTTGATGTACGAGTCGTATTTCTGCAAACATGGATACGTCAGACGGACCTCGCACCATATAAAACGCATAATATTGTAAACAAATTATTCGTATATACGCATCTCTTATTTATTTATAAACACTGATTTTCGTTGACATGTCTTAGTTGTTTTTAGTTCAATATATACTTAGACATGCTTAAAACCCGATTTTCACTATGCTTTAGATTATCCAAATTTTCAATTATCCGAATGCCTATCGACAAGAATTAATCCGTTTAATTAAGTTTTTACTGTACACGGCAAACTACTATCTCAGAACCAAACACTATGAACTGCGTTTGCTGAACTCTGCGAATATTATAAAACAAAAAAATGGCACATCTGTTTGGCCGTTTTCGAGCCTTAATTTTATATTTTAACCGGCTTCCAAAAACAAGAAGGTTGTATGTTTAGCTGTGGATATATTATTTTGTATGTTCAACGATAACTCCACCGCTAGTGAACCGATTTTCAAAATTTTGTTAGTCTCACTATTGTTAGTGAAACTAACAAAATTTTGAATCGGTTAAAAATTAAGATTCTTTTTATTAATATGGAAGATACAGATATGAATATCTTAGTTGTATAAAGATTAATCTTATTTATTGTTGGATTCCCTTTTAAGTTAAAACACAGCCATCCCTTTTGATGTAGTTCTTAAAAAGTTAGAATTATGCTACCATAATACGAGTTAGATAATTTATAAATTCTCGAAATAAACAATTAATTGTGTATTACAGATTACACATTGATTGGTGGCAACAGAAAACACATGCAACTGATGCTCGGTGGTTATACATACAACCAGACGAGTATGCGATATTGGTACTGCTCGAAACGCAAGGCTGGCTGCAAAGCGAGGGTTAGACTCAACGAATACGGTAAAATTGCCTACGCGTACAATGTCCATGAACACATGCCGCAATATTATCTCCACGGTCCAACGGGTGAATACATTAAAATGAAATGAAGAAGAGTATTACTAAAAATTAGATCCGATTAAGTATTATTTGAATGAGGTTGAACGATTTCCGACGAACACTCGACACAGACGGAGAGCAGCGGAAAGGGTTTTAATGATGAAACTAAAAAAGAAGTAAAAAAATCTACTAATGTTTAATACTCAAAGTATATACTACTACTTCATATAAAAGTTAGTACACGTTTATTTAAGTGCGTTAGTAAAATCCTCTCCGCTGTCCGTTTCGTCTGCTGTCTGACCTAAATCCTAGTGCTGTCAGCGACTATTATGCATTCGCTCAAGATTGGCGCTATAGTTCATTAACCCTCTGACAAAAAATAGACATTTCCTGGATAAAAAACGCGATTGTTAACACACTGTTGTGTTGTCACTTTGATATTGACAACCGCGGTTTGTATAGAAATTTGACAGATGGTTAATGAACCATACCACCATCTTGAGCGAATTTATAATAGTTATGGATATTATACATATATCTGGTATTTATAATGTTAATGAATCCTATTTGAATATTGTATAAATAACTTCTTTATAATGTTAGTCAATCCTATTTATATACCTATTTGGTGTTGCGCGTTGTAACATTTTAGTGTACGTTTTATTTAATGAATTATTAATAATTATATACTTGTACAGTAATTTAAAGTGTGTTTGGCATTTTTTTTGTAATTTTATATATATTATGTTTTAAGAAGTACCATAGAAGTAATTGATTTATATTACAGCCAGTTGATCCGACTCATATACTTACCGACTAAATGACAAAGGTCCCCTACGTCATTTTGTCGGTATATATCAATTGCGTTTAAGTAATCTGTCAGATGGGTTTGAAATAATGCGACAAAATTACTCAAGTGACGATAACGGGCAAAATCGTTCACTAACTTGACGAGACAATCACAATCCTCCTGAACTAAGGCCAATTCTGACTGTCATAGGCAGAAATCATCGATCTAAGCTGTTTTCAATTCGCTAGATACATTTTTTATCATATACATCACAAAATTTAAGCGCCTCCTCTCAAACCTCGCGCTCTAGGCTGCAGTTTTATTAGCCTATGGGCTAATCAGGCCCTAGATATACCAGTATATCCAGGGCCTGATTAGCCCATAGGACCGTTATAACCGGATTGTTACTCAGTGAACGTCGGTTAAGATGATGGTAAATCGTCGATGGTTTTCCATAGTTGAAAATTGAGTTTCATGTCTCATCAACCCCTTATCTCTTAATCTCATCTTTAATTTAGATATAAAAAACTAGATACTACTAACAAGAAGGTTTTTTTTGTATATATTGTCATTTCTCACTATAGACAGAACGAAAACATAGGACAATTTTGGGGGGATATGGGACATGATGGCATCTTATATAGAAAAATCAATGCTAACTTTCGTTGTTATTTAAAAACTCAAGAACGGGCTCATCTATCCTAACTAAATATTCAGGCTACAATATAATTTCAGGACAGCTAGTCATTAAATGTATTTTACTGAACCTTCATTATCGAAGTGGGTATTACCATTACTTAACGATTAATTAATACGCATGTATATACTGTCTTTATTAATACATACATAATAATATAAAATACTACAAATTAGTTTATACACATCACGTTGTCTAATTCCATGGTAAGTTAAACTTTGGTTATGGCAATCAGACAACGGATGCACACCGAACAAACCTAACCTACAGTATATTATCCACATAACGCTCACACACACTATAGTTTCATCATATATTTTCATTATTTTAATAGTTTTGTTAAATTTAATATTATGCTAGTACATTTACTTAAAAATGAGCAAGAAATTTAGGATTTCATTTTATTTAAGATTGTTTTGAAATATTTTTTTCTTATTTTTACTCAGTTAATCAGTACCTAGTCTCACCTTGGTATTCTGACATTTTAGGTGTTCTTGAATTTATTCCAAGTAACAGAGGCAGTGGTAAATTACTTGTGTATAAGAGTCACACATTCGCGACGAAAAATGGTGGAACAAGATGGTATTGTTCCAAAGTAATGGCTGGCTGTGGAGTAAAAATTGTTACCACGCTCGACGGACGATTCCTTCGGATTTCTGGAGAACACGATCATCATCCACCGGCACTTTATAGAACAGCGAATGGTCGAGTTATACGAGGCTACACTAAAGAAAAATTGTCATCTCTATACAGAAAGTGATTGTCGACAACAAAGTAATTAAGACTTTTTTGTCAATCGCGGTTTGTACCTAGCGCCACGGTTGGGGGAAAGCGCAATGAAGCAAAAAACATACTGATCGGACGC
>JAOTAV010064422.1:0-14319 GCA_026546445.1 Cyclargus thomasi | reverse complement strand
ACTTAAAATCGGGTGCATAATTTCCCCCCCCCCCCCCCCTTACCTCTAAGGAGAGAGAAAAGGTTTGATACAAACTTTGTGTGTACGAAAACTACTAATTGGATTTGAATGAGGTTTTTTGCGGATATTTTAGTTTTCTTCCAATTTTGCATCTGGTGTATAAAAAAAAATCTCTTCAAGATATCGCAATAAAACAAAAAATCACAAAATAGACCTTCTCAAATTGCTCTAGTTGTTGTTGTCGCATCGTGAGAAGACTTTGCTATCTATATTTATGTAAAATAACAAGTCCTGACTGATTGACTTATTCATCATCACTGTGCAAAAACTGTTAAAGCTGCAGTCATGAAATTTGGTGAAAAGGAATTTTAAAAATTCTACCCCTAAGGGGGTAATAGGGGTTGAAAGTTTGTATGAAAATTTGTCATTTCTTAAGTTAAAGACATGAAATTTAATTTCTAAGCTACTGATTCGAAATAAATGGATACGTATTTAAGAATTTTTTGAAATTCCACCCCAAAGGGGGTGAAATAGGGGTAAAAGTTTCTATTAAACTCTCTATGAAAGTGCGTCATTTCTTAAGTTGGAGACCTGAAATTTCTGAGCTGCTGGTTTAAAATTAATAAATACGTGTTCAAGAGGTTTTTTTTAATTCTACCCCCAAAGAGGATGAAAAGGGGGTTGAAAGTTTGTATGAAAATACTTCTTGTGACGTGAAGCCGCAGGATAAGCTAGTGTTAAATATTACGTTAACGAAAGTGTTTTCATAATAACAAAATTTCTTAATTTTGATACGGAACCACTACCATAAACATGTCGAATGTATATACAAATATGTATATATGTATTAATAAACATAATTACCTGCCCAACTTTGAAGGTTCATTAAAAAACTCAATTTTTATATTATATCTTTATATTTGACCTCTAATAATAATATTTGACCTCCGCAACGTCCCTACTATAGGAGCAGTGCGTCCGTGCATGCGTGCACGGTGCTTGCATCCGGCGGTGCGACATGGCGTGCGGGCGCGCGGCGTGCACAGAGCGTTGCCCGAAACTTCTGCCGTGTGGCCACGCCTGCCGAGGCTTCTGCGGGGAGCCCTGCCCCCCCGTGTGTAAAATCTGCAAGCCCGATGACTTCCCCAGGGACTTTCTGGACTACGAGTTCGATGACGACGCCATGTACGTTTTTTTTAATGCAATTATGAAGCAAACCGGTTGGTAGCACTAATATTCTATGTAGTCGAGTATTCAAAGCGCCCAATTTTATTCGTAGTTTCTCGATTATTTCCGACATTTCAGCTGCTATCGGCTATTTAGGTGGTAGGTGTTAGCAATTTATATCGAATTTTAATTGTAATTAATATTCGATCGCAAGACGCTCGTCAGCTCGGCACACTCATATAATTTAGAGTAATTGTCGTCATGTAAACTTTAAACGTTGTTTAAAATCTGAGAGTGAGTTGCACTAGGGGCGTAGTTATAATTACAGTTATGGGTAACTTTGACAATAACCACATGACAACAGAACTTTATAAACATTAATGGCATCTTGATTTTATAGTTAACAGTTAACGCTGACAAAATTATAATAAACCACTTTTTTTCTTTACAGTCTCAAATATATTTTGAAGTATTTGAATTAAAAATGATAAATACTGTAATGGGTTGTTATTTTGACATTTCTTCCGATAACGGTTCGCGTCAAATGTGGTGTTATTTTTTATGTCTTTTTTGCGGATATTATTTTACAAATTTAGGTTAACATTAACGATGACCGTCCGAAATTGGCTGGTTACGGTTATTATTAAATATGGCGTCATTTTAATCATCTCGGGTGCTGTTTTTTTTTCAAGTTCTTGATTGGTTAATTATCTGACGTTTAGGTAGAGATTAGACAGTTGGCTTAAGATTTTGTTACAGTTAAAGTAAGTTGGTGCAACTCACCCTTATTCATTCATGCAAATTATGAGGAAATTATGTAGTTATTAAAAGCTCACAAGTCTTCGAAACTCATCATTTATTCATGTACGAATTCCGCCGCCGGGCCCTCTTTCACTCTGTTTTTTTTTTTCAGATTTATTCTTCTAGAAGACTGTGGCCACGTTTTGCATTCTGATTATATAGATAATGTAATGACAGTCGACCAAGAGACTATAGGAGTACGTAAATGCCCGTTATGTAGGAAAGCAATAATCAACACTCACCGATACAAGGACATGATAAGTGATATGTTCAAAAAAAATATAAACCCACTTAAAATAAAAATTCACGGGAGAAAAGAAGATATAATCCAAACGAGAAACAAACTACTAAAGGACCTTAAAGATTTCCTGGAAAAAATTGACAGTTCGAACTTATCGTTGTTAAAAGGTACCACCATTGTTTTATTTATTAAGTATTGATCAAATTAATATGCTTAATGAATTTTTATTAGACTAGGGACCATGCATAAAGTACGTCACACAAAGTATTTGTAAAAAAATCGCAACTACAAAAATATTTCAAATTTTGAGATTAAATTTCAATATTTGAAATGTGATGTCACAAATCTGAGTACCCTATGTCACACTTCAACGTAACCCCTCCCCCCTCTTTACATGTGACGTACTTTATAGATGGTCCCCTAAGACGAATATTACAAAATACATGATATTTTGTAGCTCAACTTTAACAGGCCAAACCGTGCTTATTATTTATTATGATTCGTTTCAGGTTCGGTCTCGAAACTGGTTTTGAAACTGTCACTCGTAGTGGCACGTGACAAGAGATGTGATAATGTGCAGCTGCAGATGTACAGGACCTGCTTGACAGCCATAAACCTGCTTTTTGAGTACTGCTGTGACTACGAGGATAGAGCGAAAGCTTTTATTTACTTCGACGAAAAAATGGAGACACAAGTTAAAATGTTAAGCGTCTTCCTCGGCCGGAACGCGGGCAAGCTGAGCGTGCAACAACAGGAAGATTATCGGAATGAACTGAAACGCGTTAAAGCCATGATAAACTTATCGCGAGCATTTGCCAACGCGATTCTCGCGAACGTGAGCGACGACCCTATCGTGGAGAAGGCCAAGCGGGACGCCTCCTCGGCGGTGTTTGGTCCGGGCGTGTTCGATCACGAACTGGCCGCGGCCGCTCTGAAAGCTTTGATACAGGCAACCAAGGCGAGCTTCGAGCCGGTGAAAGAGAGACAGATGGTAGTCAAGGCGATCGGCCTCGGTCGCGGCCACTGGTTCAAGTGCCCTAACAACCACTTCTACTGTATAGGGGAGTGCGGCGGCGCCATGGAGGTGGGGAGATGCCCCGAGTGCGGGGAGAATATCGGTGGCACAAACCACCGGCTGCTCAATACTAACCTCCACGCCGGGGAGTTGGACGGCTCGCGGTACGCGGCCTACTCTGAACAAGCTAACAACATGGCCAATTTCGACCTCAATGATATCGTCTAGTAGAGACGCGGTAGTTATAGTTAATTCAATTCAATTTTGTACGCGACTCTATGTTCGGGTAAGCCTTGTTTAATCGGACGGCCCCTGCTGGGCTGCCACATGAATGAAAGTTTTGTGTTCACAAGCCCACGCACACATAGGGCTGCGCACACAACTGAGTTGAACTATATACTATAAGAGTTGATTCGCGGGTGGATCTACATCTAACCGAGCCGACAGTTCACGTCCGCAACTATTGACATGACCCGACCGAACAACAGGTCCAACTTGCCTCTGAATCGATTTCCTTGGTGGATTTTGCATTTTGCAGATCGTATTAAAATTCACAGTACTATATAAAACCTACAGTAGCTCTACCGTGAGTTTAAAGCAATAGTATTTGTCGATACTCGATGACGAGTACGTAAATTTTATTTTAGTATTGCAATTTTAGTTCCGCAAGTAACCGCTAGCGGCGCTGTCGAAAATGTTGCCGTAAGCGTCGAGATTTTCAACCCGCATTTTTACTTGCAGGTTAAGGTTTATTTCAAGGAATAGCTAAAAATCTAAATTTACTAAACTTAAAGCTATAGATTTCCGCAAAGTAACGCCTGATTCTATTAAATAAATGTTGTCATATTAAAAATTTACGTAGTTGCTATAGAGAGTTGACAAATACTATTGCTTCAGACTCAAGGTAAAGCCACAGGTGAGGCAACGTTTACGTTACGATTTGCCTTTATTGTTAAAAGAAAAACAAATGTTATATTTTAACCAAAACATACATGATACTTTTTGAATTGGCTAGTTGCCCTTATGAATGAAAAAATAAAATAGTATATTATTATAATAATCTGATTACTTAAACATGTAATTTTTTTTATTTTCGTTCTTATAATTAAGATAATTACAATTTTAAAATTGCCTTTTTGTTCTGTATATTACGTGATGCGAAGTGCTGTCTTTCGTGATGAGAGTCTGTGATGTCACTTAATTAAAAACAAGCAACGACGGAAGTGGTGTGAAATGTCCACATTTTTTAATTTTTATTTTTAAATTCGGAAAGGAGTTCTTAAAATTAAAAATTGATTTTTAAAACATCTGTTGAAATGTAATGAAAAGCGTTAAAATAAATGTAGTTGTTGCTTTTGTGATTAGTGACGTTACATGGGATGGGACGATGATGGGATGTATCCCATCATGGCGGACAACGTTTCGCGGCATTCAAAATATACATACATTTTAAAGTTGTATAATGACTGTTTAGCGGGGGCATAGTATTTATAAGGAATATACTTTTAGAAACACGCAATTAAAACAATTTAGAATAGGCATGTTGACTAAAAACCTACGTTTTTACTCCTTGTACTCGAAAAGAGAAGGTAAAAAGTCAATGAACAGTTTCTAAACAAAAAAAGAAAGCGATATCAGACCTTTGACCAGAGTCTAGTGGTATATATATTATTATGACAGTAGCACGCTATGACGTCATAATACATAGTCTTTTCGACGGTACTAATGGGCGTTTTACAATACAACATGCTTATTCCTTTTAAATAAGTATGTAATGGACGGGGTTTAGTTGCGTGTTTATATTATAACAGCATGTTAATTTGTATCAATAATTATTCTATATCAGTCTCATGTCCAGAGTCCACTAGGCGACATTTAGCGCGCTACACGCCACTCGCTGGGTGCGTGTCAAAATATGGCGGACAGGTCATAGTCTATTATACTCAGCGCTTACTTAATACTACGAACATGATCATAAATTTTTGAGATACTGTTTTCATTATAAAAGGTCTTTTTATTAATGAAAGAAACAACCGCAACATTTTTAATTGTGCTCTTAAGTAAGCCCTGAATTAATACTGGCCTACATAGCACCTAGCGAATACTCAACAAGGGAGAAAAATAGAAAATAGAGAAATGTTAGGGGGGGGGGCGTCGTATATACGTTACATGTAAGATTACATTTTAAAGAAAAGTATTCATTATAGTTTTTAATATTTAGTAGACTTTTCTGTGTTCTAATTACCGTCTTGTATTAATTATATAAGGGGATTATAAAAAAAAATATTTTGGCTCGGGGAGGCATGTCGAAATAAAGTTTGGGAAGGTCTGCTCTAGAGTCTAGCGATATGTTGCACTGTGTACACAAATAGTATGAACAAAGTTGCTAAACAATGTTCTTTGTATTTCAACAGTTAGAAGAAAGTGTGTGACCAATGTTTTCTAGTGTATAAGAGGCTTTAGATTTATCGGGTGAATCAACTTTTTTTGTACCGCAATTTCTGCCTTTACGAGTTTAAACCGTAATAATTGCTAATTACTAATTTAAGTCTAACCATATACACATTATCTTAATACATAGACTAATATTATAATTGGGAATTTCAGAAAAAAATACAGTTCTTATATGTTTGCAAGCAGTTACCCGAGAACAAAAAATGTCACAAAATTTGTATGAAAATATTTGTATGTCCCCTGGACCACCGACTTTATACATAATAATGTTTTGTTTTAGTATTTAGTAAATTATCGGTTAAGATATTTCATTGGCTATCGAATAAACTTATTGTATCGATGAAAAATACGCTGATTGACGTTTTATTAAAAGATTTGTCTAGGACAAAAAAGGGTTGATTCACCCTGTTACATTTGTGTGTTTTATAAAATTTGACTATTTCTTATGAAGAAAAAAAAATGTTTAATTTGATTAATATGTTATTTTCTTATTAAAAGTTTTTTAGTTCGCTTCAACTCCGAAACCGTTTTAGAAGACGAACGAATTGGAATGCAGCGTGTAGCTATAACATACGTGAAATTACGTTATGCCGTTTGTCCACCAAAACCGTCAACCGAGAACGAGATTATTTCGGCACTATAAAATGCAACTTTATGTTCAATGCTATAAGTATCATTTTCTAGCGACATTGCTCTATTGTCAATGTCGACGCCGTCAAGAAATTGAGACCTGTAGTCTATGTCATAAAGTTGTATTTTATCCGGCCGCAGTATTCTCGTTTCCGGTTGACGGTCTTGGTGGACAAACGATATTAGAGTAGGACGTGTCATTCTCGTCATTCAAAACGCTTTCGGGGAATGCTTTCTGGCCATATCGCCTATAAAAAAATGTATTAATAAATATTATTATTATCTGTCTTATTACATGTTTTCACTCCGCTTCGGGCCACACCTCTCGCTCTATCCAGTCTAAGTAGGGGTATATTCTGGTGTAGACGCCCGGCTTGGACGTCCCACAGCCGATGCCAAAGGAAGTCACTCCCACCAGTCTAAAGTAGTTGTCCGAGTGCAGTATTTGGAGCGGGCCCCCGGAGTCTCCCTGCAAAGCGAAAATACTGTCAGTTTGCGACGCCGTACGCACTGTAAGGGCTTTGCCGTGGAAGAGCCCCCTTCCGCACGAATAGGCTGGCTGGACAGGATTTATACCACGGCCCCGCAGAAAACTGGCGTGAACGGAGTTGTGTTGTACTTCGTTCAGTGTGTGAGTTTACCGGTGGCCCAACTTCCTCTATCCCATTTCCTCATAAAGGCCGGCAACGCACTTGCGACATTTCGGATGTCACTAGTGTCCATGCTCCATAGGCGGTTGCTTTCCATCAGGTAACCCGTCTGCTCGCTTGCCCCCTAAATATCATAAAAAAACGCGTTTGGGTTGAGCCGCATCAAGCGGTGTTGCCATGACAAAAACGACACCCGTCGCTCGAAAGGTCGCCTTAAAGGTGATCGCACATTTGTCAGCACCTTACGCGCTGTACTTCGTACTTAAAGAGAATGTAAGAGGCTATCAAGAAATACGTGGTGCGTTCAGGGCTGACAAATATGTGATCATCTGAGTGTCGAGTGCGAGTTTTCATTTTACATTCGACTGTAAACGCGTTTCGCGTTTACTAAGATTTTGTAAGGGATTTCTACAGCGCCACCTTGTGTTGCTCATGGTCACATGTACAAATCTCATATAAAATCTTAGTAAACGCGTTCACGGTCGAAACTAAAGAAAATCTTACACTCGGCACTCCGGTGACTTTTCGATCCAAGCGGCACGGTACTGCGCGCGGCCGACAAGGATTACAAAAGAATGCTACCTGCTAGTGAAGCCAAAGCGTTACCTGACAAGTGTCCGTTCGCCCTTGCGGATGGTGGGCGCACAGCTGCTCACGAATGATTCCGTTCGGTAGTTTGAGCCAGTACTTGTCGCCTATCTTGTAGGACTCCCCGCACTCTTCTCGCGCCAGGAACGACAGTGATGCCTTCTGAAGGGTTATATTCCGTATCCTAGCTGTAACAGATAAAATCGTTTATAAGTAAATCGTACATTTTTTCGACATAAAATTCGGCTTTGTACTTTTTATAAATATAACATTAATCTATGGCTGAATGGGAGTTGAAATCGCGCACGGAGGGTTCCGTTCCGGTAAAGCAAAAAGTTACAAGATAGAAGTAAGTATAAGAGTTGATCACGTCATGCTAGCGATAGTGCGAAGTAAAGGTGCTGCAGCGCCATCTAGTATCAAATCAAAAAGAAAGAAACTAGAAAAAAACACGTTGGTTGTATGAGAGCCCCACTTAAATATTTTATTTATTTTGTTTTTAGTATATTTTGTTGTTATAGCGGCAACAGAAATCCACATTCTGTGAAAATTTCAACTCTAGCTATTACTGCTTTTGAGATACAGCCTTGGGACAGACGGACATAGGGTCCCGTTTACCCTTTGGTTACCAAACCCTAGAAAAAGCAACTGTCTCGTAAAAAAAGATAGTAGTTTCCATCAGGCGGTGGACCTTTGCGTTATTGTCCCCTGATTAAAAAAGTGTATACAAACTTGAAAGTGTAGTCTGTCCCCAGCCAGTGACGGTAAGCGGTACTTTGGGGTCCTCCTCTGAAGTAAAGAGACAAATGGGGCTGGCTTCTTCCCTAATGTTTACCGGCTTCTCCAACCTGAAAACATTATGTTATGGATTTAGACTGATACAACCTCTGTACCGCGTCATAGTTGACTGCCAACTGACAGAGCATCACGGCCGGTAATCATGGTAACCCTCCTCCACCGCGCCGTGCTTATACCCAAGGCGAGGTATAGCGCTCGTGGTCAAGCTATAGCATTACTACTCCTATAAGCGATTCCTAGACGATAATTCAGCATACCATGTGTAGTACATCAAAGTAAATGAGGAGGAGCTAGGCATTGGCGTATCCCCCTATTTTTTTTGGGGGCTGAGCCCATTTTTTAATTAAGCTTAGTAACTACACTATCTGTGGCTTTGGCTAGTAACTTAAAAAATATTAGAAACTAGATGACAAATGGTTTATCGCGCGGGAAACATACATTTTTCCGGCATAAAAAGTATTCACCAGAGGGCTGAGTAAGAGTTTTTTTTTACATCCGACAGTGAACGCGTACTAGGACTTTTATATGGGATTTAAGAAACTCGGCACTCAGATCTTTCTGGGGTGAGCACCAGATCATACTGGGGTGGCCAATACTTTTTTTGGATTTGTAAGAGAGTACCCGTACTACAGTGGCGCGTGCGTTTCGTTCATTCGAACTTTCAACTTTTTATTCAAGATTTTTTCAAAACAAAAACAATTATTGTTTAATAAATTAGTTTTAGGACATATTATTGTTATTTTCCATCTTTAAGGTAAAAGATGGACCCGGGTTAGTTTACGAACCGGTGGTAGGCATCGTAGATTCGACGTTCAGAAAGTGTACTTAAGGTACTTATTTTGAATAAAAAGATTTTGATTTGATTTGAATTGATTTTTTTAAGTTTTGTGCCAATGTTACGATGATTCAACAAAAGCGAAGTTTCGCTCGTACGTGGATTACCTCAAAAGTGCAATATCGTGATACTTTGTGGCCGCCTTCCGCCGCGGGTGGACCTTGACTTCGGCTATTCGCGTATCGGTGGTCGAGTTGTAACGGTCGTCCCATACCTCCACGGTACCCAGCCTGGCTATTTTAGGCGGCTTGCTGCAAACATTTTCAAATAGTTAAAGAATTAGGTGTTACTTTGCGCATATTTGCGCATATTTTTAGCAATATTCCGCGAAATAAACCTCAACCTATATTGTTACAAAATTTTCAGCAAACATTTTTTTGGGACTGATTGTCTCGGCGAGGGATGGTGGCTTATTGCTTTTTTTTGTTGTGTTACCTGTTATAAATAATAAACCAACTAGTAGCAATTTTTGAGTAGGTATTTGAGGTAAGCTGAAACCTTGTAAAGTATCTCTCCTACTACCCCCAATGCGGAACTGTAGATCCGACTGGCGAGAAGCGCCATATGGAGCATAATAGGAGAGTTATTTGACAAGGTTTCAGCTTGCCTCTAATACCTACTCAAAATTTGTAATCAGCTCTCAGAATATAACGGGTATTTATATCTACTCAATTTTGCCCGCGGCTTCGCTAGCATGGAAAAAAAATCACGTGAAATTACGAATATTTTGGGAACATGTTCTTTTCTAAGACCAAATGCCAATGTGCCTCTCCATACTTTCACCTCGTCTATGTCAAAGTCGTCTATGTCAAAATCTTAGTCGTTTGGTTGCTGCATTAGGGCGTGAAGGAAGGAAAAATTAAGTAGTAGTAGTAAAAGATAATATTCACTCGAGTCTGTTGCCGACGCAGTGCGCCGCCGTGAGCACGTACGAGTCCGACACGAGAGAACCACCGCAATCGAAACTGTAGCTGTCACCATTCTCATATCCGAGTGCCACCTGTCGGTGAGGAATTATATAATTATAGGAGTTGCGTGTGTTCCGAAATATAAGGTAGTACGAAGTTGTGTCACTCGCCCATACTACATATACATACACATTTTATACTATCGCACATTTAAAAACCGGAAAATCGCATAAATTTGCAAAAAATACAAACACACAACCTTAAGTCACCATAAGTCAATGCACACAACGCATTTGAAATTCCCGCCGCAACTCCAGATACTTCTATTCTAAATGGCTATTCTCTTGTTCTATTACTCTTATAACACTCACCATGTGCGGGAATTCTCCGAGGTAGGTGTCCTCTCCGCCGATGATGTAGGTGCTCAAAGGAACGTTCACGCTATCCTTGATCTTTTGACATTCTGAAATACATAATACGTACATTACATATACTAGCTATTGCCCACGACAACGTCCGCGAAAACTTAATAAATTACCCCTTTTTACAAATTTTTTTTATTACTGATTTGCTCCTGTTGATCTGTTTATTTTTTCTATTTATTTGTACTACCCCCTTGACAGTGTCAAGGCTCGCTATTTACAATATGTTTTCTAATTTTATTTTAAATTAGGTATCCAATCAATGCAATACTTTTTACGTATACTAATAAAATGATTTCGATTCAAATTTAATAAAACAACGACATAACATTCAGATAACCCTAAATATCACAGAATAAAGCCTACACTATAGACCTAACACTACTATCGCAAAAATTATCATAACATATCAATGCCTTTTATTTACCACCTCCACTAACATTTTTCAAAAAGCGAGAAAGATATCCCCTTTTTCCCCTCAGGATTTGAGACACATTCTCACCCGTCATCGATGTGCCCAATTTCTGTTCAATATCATATCTATTGCTGGCAAAAATTTGACACTCGAGTAACAGGTGAGGAACCGTCTCTTTTACTCCGGGCTGACACAGATACGACGGATCCTCCCTCACTTTGAATCTATGCAAGTCGAAGACGAATCCGCCGCGATCGGTAAGTATCTGTATGGTGTAAGGTGTGATGTCTAATATTTTCTTTACTATTTTGTATATGCGCGCTTGGGAAAAAGAGCTTCATGACTCCGGCCGTCCCTCCCATTTCGTACCTCCTGTCCTATTCCCCGATCGTATCCTCTCTTAAGATACGCTTGACGAATGAAATAGGATACAGATCGTAGTCGTTTCCTTCGTTTCCTTTCGTTTCCTTCTCAACCCCAGCGTGGCCTCCTTGGCTGGCTTGTCAACTCTCTAACTTGCGATGCAGCTTTTCGGAGGGCCGCCCTTGTTTGCACTTCCAGAGAATGAGGGGAACTAAGGGTGACTGCCTGGAGAGCCGATCTAGAGTGGCTAAGAATACTGACCTTTGCCACTACTCTCTTGCAGGCTATATTTACTGGTCTATGGAGCACGAGAGTTCGGCTTGGTAAACGTTGCAATACGGCGACTATGCAAACTGGACGTCCTTCATCTCGGCCTCACCCATGCATATGCAGAGTGCGGCTTCTACTCGACCTTCAATCTTGCTGCCCTCTGTATAGATGCTGTGGGTAGGACGTACGACGTAGGACGTGGTTGTTAAGCGTGTCGGCATATGAGTCCTCATCTACCATTCCGAACCTCTGCTCAACATGTTCTACTGGATATTAGTCCTTAATGTCGGCAGCCATTCGTTCTACTTTCCTGTCCCTCAATGCCGGATATGACACTCCCTTCTTGATTTCATAAAGTATTGATGCTAGTATTGTGAGATCAAGAGGCAGTGTCCCAATCATCAGCAAAGTAGAGTTCAGAGAGATAGTCCGATATGCTTTACAGATCTTCAGGGCAAAAGCTGAAGTTGGCCTTTTTTCGACCCCCATATTTTCCACGGTGGGTACCCACGCTGCCGATGCATACAAAATAACCCCCAACCTACTCTTGCAGTCCTTGTTAACAGCTTGTATCTAGCTATTTCCTTTTGGCAAACGTGGCTCACATGAGTGTTGAACGAGGACAATAGACCACGGCTCCTATTGGTCGTAGCGTGATGTTATAATATATAGCCTATACTCTATAGCCTTCCCCGATAAATGGACTAACCAACACAAAAATAATTTTTCAACTCCAGCCAGTAGTTCCTGAGATTAGCGCGTTCAAACAAATAAATTCTTCAGCTTTATATTATTATAGTATAGATGTTAATAAAAATTAATAAAGACATTTATTCCCTGCTTTTTAAATTAATATAGACAAATGCTATCGCTATAAAATAAACAATAACCATTCTTATTATTCAAAAATAATATTTAATTATTTATTTTATATTTTAAGCAATTGTTTTACCTTTATCTGCAACTCTTGTGCCGGCTTTTTTAGCTGGAAAAAACAAAGAAATAACTATTAAAAACACGAGGAAAAAAATCACAACTATCCTAAATTCTTACAAGTTAGGGTTAGTGTTATGGTAATTGAAACGCTTTCAATATTATCCAGCTTGACTGTCGAATACAAATGTGACACTACACGGCGCTTCCAAGGGACTGACGGGTTAGAACCCGATTTAACTCGTTACAACCCAAATTAATGTCTGTAGACAATAATTTGATATTTCATACCCCTTATTCACTATGCGATTCCGCGCGGAAGCGGAAACGTTCTGACGGAAACTCCAGGCACTTTTAACAGAAGTTTCCGAAACCGGGAACGAATACGCGTGGAATTGCATCGTGAATCAGAGGGCAGAAGTCAGTCATGCAGCCGTTGAATGAAATGTCGCGCCGGATCGTGTCGCATTAAGGTCGAAACACACTTGCACTTGCGAAACGCGGTGCAGAGCAGAGCAGTAGGTGCGTACCAGAGCGGAGCGGCGCAGCAAAATATATTTTCTACGCATTTGTCAGCCTAACCGCTCTGCACCGGCCGCCGCCGCTTCGCTTCTCCTACCCAGTTCGCTATCCATAAAGTACGTCACATACATTTCATGATTTTTAAGACCCCTCCCACAGTACACAGACACAGGTAGTTACATTTCTGAGGATCCCCCCTCCCTATTGTGATGTCAGAAATATATACATAATAGCCGGCCACACCAAAAACTGTGATATTTGGATATAATAGAACATCCTTATAATTTGTTACTATCGGACCAAATCTGTGTTCCCCAAAAGTAACGGTGTTACAAGACATAAAAAAATAGCCCAACAAAGTATGAAATTACAAATTCCCGTTACACTGTAACTCTGCTCAAGTGTTGAAATAAATTATTGTGAACAAGTGTTTCAGTGATTGTAAATAAATAATTGTTTATTGGACAGTGAAGTTTAAATAAACGTGAATTTTACCTTGAACCTTTGCAATTTTACATCTAAAAATTGAAACCACCCCAATATTTCAAACGTGATTAAATTTTGAGCATTTGAAATGTGTCACAAAACTAAGGACCCCCTTGGATGTGACGTGCTTTATGGTCCCTGAGTACGGTGTTACTTTTACGAGTGTTCAGTTTTACCGAATCTCTGTGTGGTGGTCTCGGCGCCGTATTTGTTTTCGGTAACGGGACAGCACACGATCTCTTTGAAACCCTCGAAACGGCACCTCTTGTACGGATTACTTCTCCTCTCTTTTATATTCCTGAAATCAGACCACGATTTTCATTTAAAAAATTCTAACATTGTGTATGTGCCTGTTGAAAATTGAGATTTACTTTAAAAATGCAGACATTGATTTGAAGACTTGCCATCCGCGGTGTTGGGTAAAGGTTAGGTAAGGTTATTAGTTGCACCCGCGGAGTAGAACCAGGATAATCCTGTCTCCTATCTCCGAGACTCCTGTCTCAGAGGCATCGCACAGTGAAAAGGCCAGATGTGTTGCGGCCTAAAAATCCATAACTTTTTACGATGCTAGTATACAAAATTTGTCTCTCGATGTACGTATGTTATGGAGTAAAGATATATTTCGATATTGACTATTTTGTACGTGTAAACCAGACATAAGAGACGTAACTGTCAAAAGTATCGATGAACCTGAAAAATACCTTTTTTGATAG
Organism: Cyclargus thomasi; assembly: GCA_026546445.1. Taxonomy (NCBI): domain Eukaryota; kingdom Metazoa; phylum Arthropoda; class Insecta; order Lepidoptera; family Lycaenidae; genus Cyclargus; species Cyclargus thomasi. Next base: position 108 of record JAOTAV010064422.1, on the reverse strand, counting down.
CAATTTATTTAAACGTTTTGTTAAGTTTACATAAAACTTATAAATGTTTAAATTGCATTAAAATATAAGTACAAAAAATAAGCTTTAAATAAGAAATATATAATACTT